>JBAWJQ010006350.1:0-292536 GCA_037783105.1 Bactrocera zonata
TCTTTTCACTTATTTCCACTGGGGATACTTACTGTGAGCTTTGGCTATGTAACCCTGTTGCCTATGTTAAAGTAAAAGATACGTTAAATTTAAAATTCAACCACTTGTATTTCTGGACAATTAAATCTGGTTCACAGTGTTGTATATATTTTTTTTTGTTTCTTAATTTCACAAAAGCTTTTGGCGTCGGTATTGCCCACAGAAAATCTCACTAAACTGCTGCTGCTGGTGCACAATCACACACACTCGACCGAAAAGGGGTTTTCTCTGCTTCGTACCACAAATTAGCGAAACGCGGATTAAACGTGAAAAAGCTGGCGAGACGTGACTCTATCGTACGGGCGTAGAAATCGAATAGAGTTCACCCCCATCTAACCAATCCTTTTTGGTCGGTTAGGTGGTGAAACGATAACGTGTGGTGTGTAGTGTGGTTGGTTTGTTGCGTGGGGTTGCGTGTATGATGGTGTATGTTGTGTGCTGAATGTTGTGTTGTATGATGAGTGTGAGTTATGTGATGAATGTTATGTTGTGTGCTGAATGTTGTGGTGAGGGGTGAGATGCCATGAAGTCGCATAAACATCCCGGCCCCCTAGGCGAGTTAATTGCCTAGAAGCCGCTGCAGTTTCTGGAGGGTGCTTACTACAGCGCTGAAACTCGTCGCCTTTCGATGGTTACGATGATGATGATGTGGTGGCGTCTGCGAACGTGCACCTCGGGGTTGCGTAGAGCGATGGGCTCGTCGGCGTTGAACATGACTCCCATGCTGATGGTGCCGCTGTTGACCATGCCGCTGACTGGCGGGCGTTGATTGAACCGAGCGTCGAGGGAAGCGGTGAAATAGGGTATGATGCGGTCGGTGGCAGTACTGACACGACCCGTCGGACATGCACTCCAACGTAGCGTGCGTGTTTGCCAAGCATGTCATGCAGTGGCCGTGGGCTCTAGCGATCTGCTGGCGCTGAGCGGGCGTCATCGCCTTGAAAATTGTACACCGCTTCAGGACATGGGGTCGATGGCACAGGCTGCATCGCGGCGGCACATACTCCTCGAACTGCTCTTCGACCGCTTCCCTCACTGGTTGACCGGATGATTGGCTGGGCGGGCTTGTGCCTTGTTGCCTCCTTGGTGCGGCGATGGGTGCAGCGGATGCTGCATTGGCACTGCTTGCGGACCTCACCGACTGGGGGTTATTGCGGGTTTCTTCTACGTCCATTTCTAGTGGAATAGGAATATGTATATTAACTTGGTTTTGGTAGTAGTATGAAAGATGCTACGCATTATATATGTATATGTGTGTACTATATATAGAAGTATGTATTTATATATTGTATATTGCTTATATTTATTTATATGTATTATATATTATTTAGATATGGATTTTGTTGTTTATTATTAATCGCGTTCATTATGGTTTTGGTTTGTACGTACGGATTGTAAAACGGTATATTTTTAATTAATTATTGTTTTATTTTATGCGTTTGCGTTTTGCGTTTGCGTTCGCTTGTTTTCGGTGATCGGTTCTTCGGTATTTGGAAGAAAACACAATTTTACTAGTGGTCGAGTTAGTAGGCCAGTTTGTGTTCGCACATCTACTACTCTTATATGACCATCTCGTCCCCGATGTACCTTTTCAATGCGACCTAGTCGCCATTCGGTTGGGGGAAGGCATTCGTCCTGTATGATGACGCATTCGCCTGTACTGGGTTCCTTCTGGATCGTTTTCCATCGATATCTCTTATGGAGATCTTTTAGATAGTCTTCCTTCCATCTGTGGCTGAATTCATGATGGAGAATCTTGATTCTTTCCCATCGATTTATTAAAGTGAGTGAGTCTCCGACTGTCTCAGGTATGGCGAGAAGAGGAGCTCCTCTGAGGAAATGTCCAGGTGTAAGAGCTGTGAAATCGGAGGGATCTTGCGAGAGTGGTGATATGGGTCTTGAATTTAATACGGCTTCAATACGAGTGAGTAGTGTAGTAAACTCCTCATAATTAAATTTATGATTACCAGCCGTTTTCTTTAAATGGGACTTAAAGCTTTTGACTGCTGATTCCCAAAGTCCGCCCATGTGTGGAGAACATGGGGGTATAAACTGCCAATCGATCCCTTGGGGTGCATATTTTTTGACTATTTCAGGGGATACTTCTTTCATAAAGTTTATGAACTCTTTCTCGGTAGCTCTTTGAGCTCCGATAAAGTTTTTCCCATTGTCGCTCATAATCTTTGAGGGAAATCCGCGTCGTCCGACAAAGCGTGCAAATGCTGCGAGGAAAGCCGCAGTTGTCAGATCTGAACAAAGCTCTAGGTGTACTGCCTTTGTCGTAAAACATACAAAAACAGCCACATACCCTTTTCTAAAGGAAGAAGATCTTAACATCGAGGCCTTTATCTGGAAAGGTCCAGCAAAATCAACCCCAGTAATAGTAAAAGGTAGAGCATAATTGCAGCGTTCAGGTGGTAAAGCTGCCATGATCTGCGTACGCATTTTATGTTTGTACAAGGTACATTGTTTGCACATAAAAACCGTCTTTTTAAGTTGTGGCTTTAGTCGCGGTATATAGAATTCTTGTCGGACCATTTGCTGCATCAAGCGATGCTCACCATGTAGTGTAAGCTGGTGAAGGTATATTAAGAATAAATGAGTAAAACGGGATTTCTCAGGTATAATAATGGGATGCCGTTCGTTATAACTAAGGCTGGAGTTCGCTAATCTTCCATTTGCCCTTATTAATCCCTTAGCGTCCAAGAATGGATTTAAAACGAGAAGAGAGCTCCCCTTTTCGAGTGGTCGTCTTTCGACCAACTTTGTTTTCTCTCGACTGAAATAGCGAGTTTGGGTGTAGATAATGAGACTAACTTTGGCGTGTTGCAAATCGGTATGCGTTAGTTGCACGCAAGGATCATTTGGTATCCCTTTCATTTTTTGTTTAAGTCTTTGAGTGAATTTGTGCAAGTAAGCGACTACTCTTAGTGCTCTAGGAAATGAAGAAAATCGGTGGAGAATATCATCCTCTTCTGGAGTGATATGAAAATTTTCAATTTTCCGACTTTCCGGCGGTATTATATTACGAGCGGGAGACTTTGGCCAGAATTCTTGTGATTCTGTTAGCCATGTTGGACCATTCCACCAGAGTGTAGTGCTGGTGAGGTGCAGTGGCTTGCAACCTCTTGTCCCAAGATCCGCTGGGTTATCTGCACTTGCAACATGTTGCCATTTTGCTGGGCCAACTAAGTCCAAGATTTGAGATATTCGGTTAGATACATAGGTCTTCCAGCAATAGGGTGGTTTTTCTAACCATGCCAAAACTATCTCTGAGTCTGACCAAAGATATGTTTTATGATCGGTTAATTTCAGGTGGGTTTGAACTATTGAAATTAATTTTGCTAACAGAAGAGCACCATTCAGTTCAAGCCGTGGCAGACTGAGTGTCTTCAAAGGTGCAACTTTGGCTTTGGCTACCAAGAGGTGTGCAGATATTTTGTTATCGTACTGTGTGCGTACGTAAACTGTTGCGCAATAAGCCTTTTCAGAGGCATCACAGAAACCGTGTAATTCTGTGTTAATGTTAGGGGTGAAATTTACCCATCGAGGGATTCGAATTTCTGCTATAGTATGCAAATTGTTAGCAAATTGTACCCATTTTGTTAAACGTACAGGTTTTACCTGTTCATCCCATTCAGTGCCATCTTGCCACAATTCTTGAATGAGGATTTTTGCTTGTATCATTATTGGCGAAAGCCATCCTGCGGGGTCGAAAAGTTTTGCCACCGAGGAAAGTATTTGGCGTTTTGTACTAGCGGACATTGCAGATATTGACTCAATAGTATATGAGAATTCATCTGTTATCGCATTCCATTGAATCCCTAGGGTTTTTGTTGTACTGGCCGTTTCAAATTTAAGGAAATTTGTATCTAATAAGTCTTCCTTTTTTATGTTTTTTATTATTTCGGGATGATTTGCTGTAATTTTCTTTAAGGGGAATCCCGCTGAATTTAGTGCTTTGATCACTTGAGATAGTGATTCGCACGCTAATGAGATACTGTGGCTACCTGATAGTATGTCGTCCACGTATGTTTGTGTTTGCAACACAGAAGATGCTAGAGGCAAATTTGTTGCATTTGTTTTTGCCACTTCATGTAGTGTCCTGATCGCCAAATAGGGTGCGCAATTGATGCCAAAGGTGACGGTTTTAAGTTTATAGTCGCTGATTGGACTATTACTTGATTTGCGGAAGACTATACGCTGGAAATCTTGGTCATCTTTATGTACTAGAATTTGTCTGTACATTTTCTCTACATCCCCATTAAAAACGTATTTAAACATGCGCCAATTTAGTATTAGCAGCATGAGATCAGGTTGTAAGGTTGGGCCAGTATATAGTACGTCGTTAAGTGATTTGCCTGAGCTCGTACACTTTGAGGCATTGAAAACCACTCGTACTTTTGTTGTGAGTTTATCAGGACGTATTACCCCGTGATGTGGCAGATAAAAAGATAAATATCTACCTTTAGATACTTTTTCATATGGTACAGTTTCTTCCATATGATTGAGGTCTAGATACTCGTCCATCACATTATCATATGCTGATTTGAGCTCACTTTTTTTCATCAGGCTTTTTTCCAGGCTTAGAAATTGCTGGACTGCTGATATTCTAGAGTGGCCTAGAGCTATGGTTTCAGGAAAAGTTGGTTTGAATGGTAGTCGCACAACATAACGACCATATTCGTTTCTTGTTGTTGTGGACTTGTAATAGGCTTCGCATGCCTGATCTTCTTCTGAAAGTTGAGTAGTCTGAGGCAATTCTTCTACTTCCCAGAATTTTTTGAGTTCATTATTTAAATATTCGTTTGAAATATTTTCAACTTCAGTTGTAAAAGAATTAATTTTTTCTGTGACTTGGCCACTTAATATCCACCCAAAGATTGTATTTTGGGCTAACAATTTATTGGATATTTTTTCTATACCTTCAAGAATTATTTGAGGTATTAAGTCACTACCTAACAACACATCGATTTGTGATGGGGTATGGCAGTTGGGGTCTGCTAATTTGAGATATGAGCATTTTTCCCATTGCTTTTTATTTACTTCACAGCTTGGAAGCAAATTTGTAAGTTGCGGTAGAACGATGGCTTGCGCATCTATTCTAATATCCGCATTTGGAGATACTATGGTAATTGGGCATATTTTGTTCGAATTTTGGATAATTCTTCCGCCCATTCCTGAAATTTGGAAGTTTGAATTTTTGACAGGCAATTTTAGCCGATTTTGAGCTTTAGATGATATAAAGGATCTTTGAGAACCTTGATCTATTAATGCTCTTAGTTTGAATAATTCTCCTCTATGTTCAATAGCGATGACCGCGGTGGGTAAAAGAATTTTGCTTTCATTCTCTGAATGAAGAGCTTGAATTTTTGCTGCTTTAGAGCAACATGGTTGTTCTTCCCTTTTTTCGGGATTTGAGATTTCGGGATTATCACTTTTGGTTGTAGTGACTAACCCGGTGGTTTTATGGAATTGAGTTTGCTTCATATTTTGAAAGTTCGTAATATGAAGCAGTGAGTGATGTCTTCGTTGACAGTACACACAACTAAATTTGCTTTCGCAGTCTTTTGTCGTATGAGCATTCGACAGACAATTGATGCAAAGTTTATGTTGTCTGACAAGATTGTTTCTGTCAGAAACGGATAATTTTTTGAATTTCTCGCAAGATCTTATGTTATGACCTCCCTTACAAATTTCACATAATGGTTGCCATTTATTGGTTTGGTTTGACACGAAAGTGTGACTTTTATTAACGTGTCTATTGTATGGCATATTATTGCTGGCTTGAGGTTTAAACAAGTTTTTACTTGAGTCATTTTGATGACTTTTTATATTTATAATTTTTTTGTCTATTCGCTCAGCTATCTCGTATTGAGCAGTGAGGAATGTTTTCATCTGTTGCCAGGTGGGCATTATTTTTCTTTCCACTAGAGATTGTTCCCATCGTAGCAAAGCAGCATCAGGCAGTGTTTCTGCGCAAATGGTTACTATCATAGGGTCCCACGATTCTGTGGAGATATTTTGTGTTTTTAACACTGATAAACAGTTGGTCACTGTCGAGTATAAGTTTTGAAACTCCTTGCTAGTTTCTTGTTGAATCTTTGGCAAATGCAATAAAGTTTTTATTGGGTTTTCTATCATAACCCTTTCATTTTCGTATCTTTCGACTAGTGCTTCCCAAGCCAGCTTAAAATTTTCGTCATTTAAAGCGAATCGCTTGACGATACTGCCTGCTTCCCCTTTTGTTTTGTACCTTAGATGGTATAACTTTTGTGCTTGTGATAGTTTAGGATGGTTTATATAAACGGCAGTGAACATGTCCCGGAAGGACGGCCATTGATCATAACATCCATTAAAAACTTCAGTATCACAAGCTGGTACTTTGAGATACATGCCTTTATCTAGGTCTTCTTTTGGTGTTGTAACTACTCTGGGAGGGGGAGTAGTGGCTCTACTTGGCCTTACTAAACTTATTTGTTCAGTTATCATTCCCTTAGTTAATTCATACTGATCGCGGCAGTTATCACACTTGGCTGTCGCCGAAGCTTTTGCGTTTTCTGGGAGTTCTGCGTCGTCAGTATCTAGTACTGTATCGTACGCTGCCAGAAGGCGAGCCCAGAGATTGTTCACACTTTCTAGTTTTATATTTAAAACTGATTCTGTGATGTCAGTAATAGGGGAAGCTTGAAATCTTGTACAATATCTTATAAAACTGTCACTTTCAGTGATGAATCTAGATATTGTCTGATCTTTTGATCTTTTTTGTTTTATACTCTGCTTTGAGCGTGTAGCTTCAGCAGGTGTGCCTTGTAGTTTATCTTCATCAGCCATTTTCGGAATTTCTAATGATAGAGGTGTTTTTGGCTTAACCTCTTTTGATTTGTCAGATTGCATTAATTAAATTGAATTGGAAGCTTTGAGCTTAAAATGTTTGGCTTGAAATACTACAATTGTATAATTGGTATGATGAGAAATTATATACAAAATTTTTTGTAAATATTTCGTTAGAAATAGAATTGTATAATTGGAGTTGTAAAAAATGTTTGTCAGTATTTCGTGTGAAATACAATTGTAAAATTGGTATTGAAAAAAAACCAAATTTTGTAAATATAATAAATTTTATGATGAATGAAATATATTTTAGGACTTTGCGAACGCTTATTCACCGCATAAATCGATTAATCCTTTGTTTTATATATGTATGTATTAGTATGCAATTGTTTTATTAAATATTTTTTTTTTTTTTTTTTTTTTTTTTACCGTGTATTATTTAAACGTATCTGCGATATACTCGCGATTAATTTGTATATTATTCCTTAGTACGATAAGAACGCAAAAGGAAAATAAAAATGACGCAAAAATATACGTATGTATGTATGTAAACTTATATGCATATATAACGAAATGACGGAAAACAAGTATACAATTTTTTATATATTAATATTATATATGTATGTTAATGTTAAATATATGAGTATGTATGTAAATGTTTTGTTAATTGCGTTTGCTCAGAAAGCACGCGAAAACGAAATTGCGATAAACACTCGATAAGAATGCGCATACATAAATATGTATGTTAGTTAATTTTAATTGTTGCTATGGATATCCTCCTTGTACATGGATTTCGATTCCGTTTTGTTCCGTTTTGTTCCGCTTTTCTTTTTTCTTCTTTTAAAGTTCACTGACCGGAGTAATAAATATATTTTATATATTATTACTTGTATGTAGATATGTTTGTATTTGTAACCTTTTTATTGGTACGTTATATTACGAAGAGAGACAACGTGAGAGAGATAACGAGAATAGTTGGATCGCGATATACATATGTACACATATGTACATACACAAATATCCACTGTTATGTTGTTGTTATATATTTTTTTTTCCTTCTGCCTTTGCTTATTTTTAAAGCGATCCTGCTTGTTGCTTTGTTAGCACAAGGGGTATCACCAGAACTTGCAAGTAAGAATACTTGACTTTGAAAAATTTTTATTTTTTTTTTGTAGTGTGTTTGGAGACACGAAGTAAGCTTAAAGGCAGGTAGTTATGTAACAACAGTTTTTCCAAAAATTTTTTCAGTTCATTTATGTATGTACCATATGTCCATGAATATATGTATATTAATTACGGCATATAAAATTTCGCGCGGAAAGTTTGATTGCCCATAAATCTTTGTATGTATGTATATGCCCATATGTATGTATGTATCTCTTACATGATCGAGTACCTTTACTTATTTGTGTACATATGTATGCATTTGCATGTTCTTTTTTTTTTTTTTTTTGTCGCCTTTGCTTATTTATTATAGGCGATCCTGCTTGTTGCTTTTTTAGCCCAAGGGGTATCACCAGAACATGCAAGTAATAATACTTGACTTTGAAAAATTTTTTTTTTTTTTGATTTTTGAAAATTATAGTGTGTTTGCAAACACAAAATAAGCGTTAGGCAGGTACCGCAATTTTTTTTTATTTATTTCGGTACCTATACATACATATGCATATACCGAACTGTCTAACCGATTTTTCGTATAGAACAGTTGGGTTATTTCTAAATAGCTGTATGCCGTCTTACAGCTTCAACTGTATATCAAGCATACATATGCGCATACATAATTTTATAAAAATCAAATTGGAATGGACTCACTTTTTCTTCCGTCAAGGGTTTTTTTGCAATACTTTGTGTTCTCCTCGTTTTCCTTTTTTTGGTTTTTGTTTCCTTTTTGAGGTTTTCCGTGTTGGATTTGTAGTCTGTTCCCACGTTGCTTGTACTCCTTGTTTGTTCTGCCGTATGTTTTTTGGGGTTTTGTCACTTATACGTTATGTATGTACGTATTTTTCTTGTTCTTTTAGCACTGCACTTTGAGCATTCTTTTATACATATATGTATTTCTTTTAACAGCACTTTTCAGTATCGTTTCTATTGTCACTTCACTTTCGTTTTAGTTTCTTTAGTTAGTTATTTTGTATTAACCGCGCCCGCTTATGTATTTTGAGGTTATTGACCTTTGTTTGGTGTTATACCGCGCCCGTTTTATGCTGTTTGTTAATATTAATTTTCTTCACTTTTTTTTTTTTTTTGCACTTTTTCTTTATGTATTTAATTTTAATTTTTTCAGTTTCTAATTTACGTTTGTTGTTTGGTTTTTTTTTTTTTCTTAGGTGCCTTTCTGAGAGGCTCGAAGGACCATTTGTTCTTTTCACTTATTTCCACTGGGGATACTTACTGTGAGCTTTGGCTATGTAACCCTGTTGCCTATGTTAAAGTAAAAGATACGTTAAATTTAAAATTCAACCACTTGTATTTCTGGACAATTAAATCTGGTTCACAGTGTTGTATATATTTTTTTTTTGTTTCTTAATTTCACAAAAGCTTTTGGCGTCGGTATTGCCCACAGAAAATCTCACTAAACTGCTGCTGCTGGTGCACAATCACACACACTCGACCGAAAAGGGGTTTTCTCTGCTTCGTACCACAAATTAGCGAAACGCGGATTAAACGTGAAAAAGCTGGCGAGACGTGACTCTATCGTACGGGCGTAGAAATCGAAAAGAGTTCACCCCCATCTAACCAATCCCTTTTGGTCGGTTAGGTGGTGAAACGATAACGTGTGGTGTGTAGTATGGTTGGTTTGTTGCGTGGGGTTGCGTGTATGATGGTGTATGTTGTGTGCTGAATGTTGTGTTGTATGATGAGTGTGAGTTATGTGATGAATGTTATGTTGTGGTGAGGGGTGAGATGCCATGAAGTCGCATAAACATAACTTTTAAATTATATTGTTATGGTACGATAGGCTTGAAAATTTGGACTCTCTTAGGAATGGTTTAAAATTAATTTTTCTTCAATTACTTTTTTTTACAGAATTTAAAATAAGTCATAATATTTATATATTTTATTAGTTGGTTATTTTGTTATTTTTAATTATTACAGTTGATTAATCTTTATCTCCGCTAACATCAAAACTAAAACATTCACTGAATGTTTTAATTATTTCATTAATTACTGCACCGAATATAATTGCAACTTTATGTTGATCGTATTATTTCGACTGATGAAAACCTCAGTTAAGAGATAAAAAGAACAACTTTGTTGTGCTTTTTTACATTAAATAAAGTCCGATGACAGAGAATAATGGAAATATGGAAAACACATTCTATCAAAATTATTCACAAAATTTGTTTCACTGTGAAAAGTAACTAGTAAATTTTCATATACATAAAACTGCGCAGACATCACTCTTTCATCGGTTATGAAAAGTACACACACATCCGCCAACATAGGCATTATGTACCGCTATTTATGCAATATCCATACATGCATATCGCCATTTCATGTATGTATATGGTAGAGATGGGTCCGTATAATTTTCGCTTATGATTATTACTTATTATGAACACTTTAACATATTCACGCATGCGTTGACAACAGAAAAAATGTGTTTAAGTATATCCTTCGTTTCACATTTGCATCTTTGCATAGAGTCAACCATTCCTATAACAATACTGTACCACTTAAAGAAATGTACAATGAAGCATCAGACTAGTCAGGAAATTTATAAGTTTACGAGTATGTCAAGCAAATATTATCTGAAAGCTAACTAATCGGACTTACTGCTTGTTCAAAATTATCTCGTGCTGATCTATATAAACTGCTCGCACAAACTGAATCGATAAAAATTGGTACTACGGTTGGTACGAAATTGTTGAAAATACAGTTACAGAAAGCTTTTGGGAAATTCTATTCTATCTTAAACCCAGGTATTTGAGTAGTATAAAGCATTCAGAGAAGTTTGTTATGACGATAACATATAAAAAGTTAAAGAAATACTCTCTTTTGGATCAACTCAATTATTTCGATAAATGTTTTGGTTATGGGACGTATCGATGATAGATTCATGTCAAACGACCTGAAGCAAAAACGACGTCGAGTATAGATCGCAAAAGAAATGATGATAACGTAGCTGAGGACGTTATGATGGCACTGAAGGCCATCCAAGCCGGGGCTTATAACAAGTACATATGTACAGGAGCCTATTTTGAAGGTTTTAATACCGATTTGTATTATATTACGTGAAAGTTTAGTTTTATTTTATAGTTTCAGATCGGATCAAATTTGAAATTGTTTTTCAAATATATTATTTTATATAATATGCTTTGAACCTTATGATGTGCCCATGCTGAATGGAAAAAATACACTCCACTGACAAGTTGGACTTTTGGTGCTTACGATGGTATTTGCAATGTAGTTCAAAAGTAGTTGTTTTGACTGCTGGGCTCATATGACTGTGAAAGTGTTAGTGCTTTATACCCAGATGACCGTCTGTGTCTGCGATAAAATGCCGGCTATTGAAGAGGACTTGACGCGTGCCATCGCGTACGCAGCATATCCTTTACACATGACGCACAAGTGTCGCAAATGATTAAGATGCAACTGTAGCAACGCAACATATAATGCCTTCCGTATTTCAATACAAAGATGTTAGTAGCAACAACCACATTTGTATGTATAGGCACATATAAAAAAAGCAATAAAAACTTAAATGATAGCAAATGGGAAATCAAAAACATGTCACGCAAACAAAATTAGTGGGACGGAATGTCATGCTCACATACATACATATATATGCATATAATATACATATACACTCAAACATTTGACTGAGAAGTATTATTTACGTACTTAAACTAGTAAGATCTTTGACTTTCTCATGGTGGACGTTTATTCGAAAATTTTACAACTCCTTTATACGAGGTGTGTTCAAAAAGTATCGCGAATCGTAACTGCGCGAAGCAATCTGCCAGAAACGCCCGGATTTGTGGAAGAACAAAAATTGGCTTTTGCACCATGATAACGCCACTGCTCACACACATCGTTGCTTGTGCGCGACTTTTTGACCCAAAACAACACTCTAATGATGCCGCAGCCACCGTATTCCCCAGATCTGGCCCCCTGTGACTTTTTCTTGTTCCCTAAACTAAGAGACCCATGAAAGGACGACGTTACGCTTCTCTTGGCGAGATAAAGATGGCATCGAAGGAGGAGCTGAAGAAAAAAAAATGTTTTTTTGAAGTGCTTCGAAGATTGGAAAAACCGTTGGCACAAGTGTACAATATCTCATGGGGATTATTTTGAAGGGGACAAAATAGATATTCATGAATAAATAAATAATTTTTGAAAAAACACAAAATTCGCGATACTTTTTGAACACACCTTGTACAAGTAGACACCAATGTTACCTTTGCTTTCAATATATTTTTACTGTTTATTATATGGAAATAAGAAGATAACAGTTTCTAGTTGTGTGTCTATTAGCCATGACTTCTATATTGTTTATATTTTGTAGGATGATCGATCTCTGTATATCGAGAAATGATAGATTTTACTCTTCTTTTTCTTTCTTTTTAAAGTAACTGAAAATGATAAAGTGAATGGTTAGAATAATGTGGGTAAATAAATGAATCCTTTATCAGTGAGATACTGCAAATTTGTAGCAAGTTGCTTAGCACAAACTGACCAAACATAATCGGTGCCAAATTTAGTGAAACAATCTTATGAAATAAAAAAATTCGTACAAAGAATTGATTCGGACTCACTCTTGTCACTTTGTTAGCATCTATATGCTCTAGTGGTCAGACAACTGCTTCTTGGTTAGCAAAGGAAGTGTGGAAGATTTCAGATCCTCTAAAAATCTGACGGCAGACGAACATGGCTAAATCGCCTCAGCTCAACACGCTTATAATTTATACATGTATTTTAATATTTTCTTGTGGGTATTACAAACCACAAGCTTAAAATACCCTTTAATAATACCCTTTCAGGTTATAACAATAAACATATGTTTGAATATATATATTTTTTTCATAATAGCGTTCCGTGGGAAATAAACGAAGTCAAGTCCAACGTTATGTTTATAAAATTTTAAATATATCATACAAAAATCGACTTAGGCCCAACATAGAATTTGTTTTTCTCTGTTCTTTTAAGGATTTATAATAAACCGTTATGAGGACCAATCCCACCTACTCTGTGCAGTGCGTTGCAAGAGGATAATAATAGTGAAATTTCGTATTACAAACAATCGGCATTCCATGCTATGCCATATTCTTGGGGACCATGCTACATGTGCTGAACTATACATTTACATATATAGCATGCATATACATATGTATTATATATGGAGTTCAAGTGCAATGAACGCATTATGCATCACAGCAGCAACACCAACAATAAAACAATAGCAAAAAATATTGTTTCAATCAAAACATAAGCTCCTATATACTCTTTGAACAATTGTTTCATTATAAGGCTGGACGCATTTTATGGTCAAGCTTTCATCGGTCGAGCGGTGACAATGAACTACATATTTCTAAAGCTTTTGTTAAAGCGTAACTTAACCGCATTGCATGTAAAGAATGCGTAGACAACCATCCAAAGAGTAAAAGAAATTGAACGTTGACACCATCAGCAAACAGACAAAACCCATAAAGCCTTAAACATAAGCTCTTGAAAATACTTTACGAATGGCCAGTTGTTTGGCAGATTGACTTTTTTTGGATATATAAAAACGCAGTGGAACATAATTTTTCTTATTGCTAAATACAAACCAGTGTTTCAAATTTATTAATAAATTTCTAATGATAAAGTTAAGTGAATAAGTACGTTAAAAGTGTTCCGAATAAAATGCGTAGTGCAAGCTACGTGCACTTTTATTCAGAACAAGACGTACCAGATAATTCATCTATTTTTAAACTAATTTTTCATTTCGGCATAGAGTCTATAAGTGGAAGCCGCACATGCCTAATATCTTTATTATCAGACATATGTTTATGTTTTGTTCATCGTATATTTTCAGCAGTCATTGCAACATACATATGTAATTAAATCACAATGGCCAAAATGTTAAAAATAATTTATTTAAATTTTCCACGGGAAGAGCCAAGAGAGAGCATAGATATCATTTGCTTCATGTAATGCCTGGACTTAATCATGCAAAGTTGTCTCACTCTCAGAAACGTAAAAAGGTTCAAGCAACTTATTGTCATCCCCATGAACAAATTGGGTCCTCTAGCAGAGTTTTAGACGGGTGTTATCTGCGCAAATTGGGATACTGTCCCATTGACTCTGGTGAAAATAATGTAATAAATTTTTACCCCTAAGCTTCTTACTATTTGCCTCTGTACGTACATACTACATGGTTTATTAAAAAACTCAGCTGACGAATCGAATTGATATCGGGGCAACTGCTTGTTCATTCGTTAACTTGAGTAGAATTTGAAATTAAGTTATATCAAGATTATATAGAAGAAGTTTCCTTTGATGCTCTGAGAAAGTTGGTCGGATCAGATTATTGTCCTGTTTTTGCTTTTAACGCAAATTTTGGTAAATATGTGAAATTTAAATACAGGAAAAATCGTTTCCTGGCAATGGTATGGCTGTATATCAAAAATGGGTTGAATCGGGTCAATATTTACCACATGCCTAATACAAAGATTTTCAAACTACCGGGTGATTTTTTACTGCTCATATCGGCCAACATCTGAGTAAGCTCAGTGAAAGTAGGTGAAAACTTGACCCAGTCCCCATATACTTATGTAACTATAACCAGGGTTTTCAAAGATCCGGCTGACTTTACTCCATAAGATTGGTGATGGAATGTGTGGGTAATGAAACACAGGGCACATTTTATTAGTATGTGGCATGTTAATAGTATGTACTATTGGCTATACTATCCCAACTCCCATATACTTCGTACAATAATTTTCGTTTTTCTCACAAACCTATGGCGAATATGTCACTCGGTGTATGAGGTATATATATAGTATATGGATATGTAATTGCTTGGATTCCGATCCTTTGGTTGACGGTTTGTACCTTAAGTTATTTCCCTTGCTTTGATTCTTGCATGTTGAGGGAGTATAAAATGTTCGGTCGCATCTGTACATCTGTCACACCTTTTATAAAATGAAGCATTTTATTCAGCAATGCTTATCACTATGCCTAAAGCATTTGAAATATTTTTAATATCAAATACTTGAGTAAATTAACTGTCCGTTAAATAATTTTGGAAAAATGTATAATGATCTTATTTCTTATGCGGAAGCATCTCTTGCGTTCGCATGTTCATAGTATGTATATGAAGGAATATTTTCAGTTCTCATTCCCTTAAGATGAACATTATCTTCATAGTTTTTACCATCGTCGATTTGCAGCTTATTTTCTCTTAGAAATAGAGCAATAATGATGATAATGATGCATTTGGATGGCTGCCCATATCCGTCTGGTTACTAGAAGACTATACATAAGTGCACGATTACACGCGTTTATGTATCTGTTTGGCAACACCGTACTGCAAGTCACTCTGAAAGAAGGTGCTACTTGAATAATGCTAATCTAAACAATAAGTCTGTTGGTACACAGACACATGCGATTATAGTATTCACTTACGTTAGGGCGGAGTAATTCATTGATGACCAAATATTAGAATTCTACGTTATTGATAACCAAAAGTCATTACCTCAAAGAAAGTCAGCGTCAGTGTTGTCAATTATCGAATTCTATGTATATGGTTACCTGTTTGTAATTTCTAGTTTATAGCCAAGCCGAATTAGAGGATTTTCTTTTCATAATTATTTGTTTGGGGAAAAGCGTTTTTTTCCTTTTTGTTGTCTTTAATTTATTTCTGTAATTATTCCGGTTTTAGAGAAAGAGGGTTATGCAGCAGACCATAATATAGGGAATTTTGTTGAATATAATTATAAGTTTTTTCGAGCCGTTTCTTACAACCTATTTCTGAAATAAGTAAGATATAATAAAATATGTCTTTTGAGCGATTTTTTATATATCCATACATATATATACATAAATATATAATTGAAATGCACCATTTTATTAGAAAACCCTAATGTCCGGGTTTACCGACATACTTATGAAGAAAACTAGTATAACTCATTGTACATTAAAAAAACTTGGCTGATATGAAATACTGAAATGAGTGAAAATGGAAGAATGTAGATTTAGGCAGCAATTTGCATTTGCATTTCCGGCATAGACGTCTAAACTGTGTTGCCGTTGTCTAGCGGACAGCCTTGTTGGGTGGCTAGTGGCCCCTTGTTGGTGCAGCTGTTGAGTAGCAACAAGACGCCATTGGTGATACCAATAATTCGTAAAGAGTTTTCATAATTTTTTACCCCACCAAATTATAAACTAAGTCAAAAGTGTGAAAAAATCAAATTGGCATATAGAAAGGCGCACGTGATATATACACATATTATTTTATTTGCAGAGTTCGCCTTTCTATGAGTGCACATTTTAAAATGTCTGTTAGATATGTACACACATATGTATGTATACACATTTATACAAAACACTTTTTCAACAAGCCATGGCAGTATAGGGTATATAAACACAAACAAATGTACAGATAGTGTATATATGTTTGTTTGTTTATTATTTACCATCTTCTTTTTCCATCGAGTGATAGTGAGTGATGGCTGCAGCATTTGGACGTCCAACTGGCTTTTATACTTCTAATGGCCAATTTGAATGTGCTCACAATGTATTGCATATTCACACACAGAAGTGAAATTTAGAGATGTATGGTATACGAGGCGACAGTGCATTCAGTTCTCTATTGAAAGTGAGAAGTGTGATGATTCCATTAGATATACAGTGTTGGAAAAAATAATAGAAACGTACAGTTTTCAATATATTTTTATTGTTTGTAGAACTCTTTCAATTTAAATACATTACGATTTAATGTATTTGTTAGAGTTAATCACAATCTAGATTTATTTAGCAAGTGCTATAAGACACAAATAAATTGTGGTTCATTTTCTAATTTTGGCCTGGAAAAAAAAAATAGAAACATAATATAATTTCTTTATAAATTAAAGTTTGACCCAAACTTCTTACAAAAATATTATTGTTTCAATATCTTGTTGAACCGCCGCCTTGCCTAATTACCTCTTCGCATCTTCGGTGCATCGAATGAACCAAATTTGAACAAACGCTTTTTGGAATTGAATTCCACGATTTTTGAATCTGGGCCCACAATTCGTCCTTATTGCTGGCTTTAAAAGGTCCGATTCTCTTCTTTAGGTCTGCCCAAAGGTGTTCAATGGGGTTTAGGTCTGGCGATTGCTACGGCCACTCCATAACTTACACCCTTTCTTTCTTAAACCACTGCTTTACCAGTTTCGACGCATGTTTAGGATCATTATCCTGCATAAACTCCCACCTTATTGGCATTTCCTCTTTAGCATAGGGAAGCATTATTGTCTGCAATATGTTAACATAGTCAACTGCGCACATTTTGTTCTTTATCCAAAATATTGGACCAACGCCTTCCTCTGAGAAGCAACCCCACACCATAATGGAACCCCCGCTGTGCTTAACCGTCTTTCTAGTGTATTTTGGATCAAATGCTGTGTTTGTAGGACGTCTTACATATTGTTTACCATCTGATCCAAACATATTAATTTTTGTCTCATCAGACCACAACACATTTTTCCAATTTTGACGGAAAAGATGTTTTCTGGCAAAAGCAAGCCTGTTGTTTTTGTTTTTAAGGCTCAGCAAGGGTACTTTTCTAGGTGTTCTGGCAGGAAGTTTGGCATCTGCCAACCTGTACCTAATGGTTCGGGTTGATACATTTAAACTCAATTCCACCTGCAGTTCTCTAGAGGACAGAAAAGGGTTAGCTTTGCAATGGCGAATTAAACGCCTGTCATCGCCAGCAGTCATTTTTCGTTTTCTACCTCGTGTTTCAGGCTTTTTTACACTATGAAGGGCAGTGAACACCTTCTTCTTGGAGCATTTAACCATATCTGCTATTTTACTCATTGAGTTTCCTTTTTTCTCAAGTTAATTATTACATTCTTCTCCTCTTCCGTGCAGTGTTTGGCTCGGCCCATTTTATTAGTTTTTATGGCAAAATAACCTATAGTATAAATTTAATTCATTTTACATTATTTTAAAACACAATTAGAAGCATCAAAAACAAATTTTTTACCTTTTAAAAAGCAAAAATATTAACAAACACGTTTTGTTTCTATTATTTTTTCCAAGCGCTACTATTCACTTGTTCACTCTCTCGCATATCAAAGGCAAAATAAGACAAACTAGCGGAATAAAACGGGTTTGCAAAACAGTAACTGTTAACAGCTATTTGTGCAGGGTGGGCCATTTCAAGAAATATTTTTAACAAGTATTGATATAATTGATTTATTATATGTAAACAACCCGTTTCTATTATTTTTTCCACCACTGTATATGTGCATACATATATTCAAACAGCTTTTGTGTGCTGAAGAATTCCATAAATACGCTTTACTTTTGAATCATCTATTATTAAGATAGAATTATTATGTTATGTAGTCGTTATGTATATATTAGAGTTTTTTATTTTTTATTGAACTATTCATTTTTTTCAGTCCCGTCACGAAATTTCCTTGGAAATACCCTAAAAAAATTCCTTGAAAATTTTAGCCCTTAATGTTAACATTAAGAACTGGACCAAGGCCTGTAAAAATTTTCCATAGAAAATACACTACAATCGTGAGTTTCTATCTTTAAATTCCTACGGATCAGAGGTATTTTATGGAATCTCTTTGACTTTAGACGCATATTTCTCAGAATTGTCCACTCTGCCAGTGCAACAAAGTCGTAACTCACACCGGCGAGGTAGTACGGGGCTTTAAACCCGATTTTTCCAAGACTTTCACATTTTTGTGTATATATCTCGTAAATGACAGGAGCTATAGAAAAAGTGTGCATGACAAATTTGTAGGAAATTTTATTTGCTATAAAAAAGATCCGAGGACAAAATCGCTATCATTAATAGTACAATAAAAAAAACACCCATATATTATATATATATTTCACTTTCTTTATGTAGCTTTCGCGAAATTATGTACATATGTTGTACTGTTAGAAAATTCGCTTACTAATATTTGGTTTGAACTCGTAAAAAGAGAACTTTCCTGCAATAAACGAAATACCTGATTACGTGTTAGCCTTTTATGTTTCCGGATTTGGTAACTCTAGAGTCGCAATTTCTCAGAGCGCTGTTTTTATTATTTACATTAATTTAAAATATTCATCTCGGCCAAAAAATGGAATTCAATCACGAACCTTAACGAGCGATTATTTTCTACGAATTCCGATGTGGATTGCCTCAGCAACAGGGCATCAATGAACTTAATTAAATTTTTGGCGATGAGGCTGGTAGATCGCTCCCAGACAAATTTCGTGAAGGTCGTTGAAAATCAGTTTTGTTACGGATATAATGATGCTGGGCGCAGTGGCGTAACTAGGGGGACGAAGGGGGCCGTCGCCCCGTGCGCAAAATCTTGGGGGCGGCAAAACGATCTTCGCTGTTTTTTAATATTCAGAAAAATACCTCAACAAATTTTTTTACAAATTTATTATAAAAGATAAAGAGTTGTACACTCACAATGTAATAATCTGAATAACACCGAAAAATATTAATTTTTACTTTGAGTGGCTTCTAGTTCCTAAATTTTATATATGTAACTACTTAATATCGAAGATATTTTGTAATCATTCACTTGTAGATAGGTAGATAAAGGGGGCGGCAGAACATCCTTGGCCCCGGGCGCCCGAAGTTGTAGCTGCGTCACTGGCTGGGCGCAACTGTCTATCGTTAGATTGAGACATCTATAGGCATTATTGGGACCAGAACACATTCAATATTGCATGAACATACATATGATTATAGAAAATTCATTTTTTACGTTGGATCTTACACAATTTTTCGATCTCTCTAAAAAAATTTAAAAAAAAAATACGGTTTTTTGTGTACACTGGTCTCTGAAGGGCTGGTAGGCAATGCTGGAAAACTTTGATTTGTGTCGGCCTATATGCCACAAGACGCCGAGGTGGAGTCCCCTTCGGACCTGCTAAGGAGATTCTGGTATAGGCCAAACGAAAAAGAACCGAAGTATGTAATTATACACGCAAATGCAAGAGGTGAGTAACTTTTTGAATTTATATGCAGTGATAGGAAGATGGAGTCATGTGTAGAAGTTCACTCAAGTGAGGAAAGCTCTCCGATCGCCATTCACTTGGGTGTGACCAGAAACGATTATTTTACATATGACTCCAGCAGCTCACGACTTCCGGTCTTTGACCTCTGGGTAGCCTAAGAACATCCGTTTGAAGGCGAGCTAAAGTGAGAAGGCGAAACAACCCCTCCGCATGGTTGTGTGCTGGGTTTGGGATCCGCCACGTAAAAAAGTACACCAATGAAAAGGAACAACAAGCCTCGGATGAGTGACCCCTTTGATGACGACCATGGCAAACGAAATAAGGACTACGAATTAAGGGCATGCACCTGGAATGTCTGGTCCCTTAATTAGGAAGTTGCCGCAGCCCAGCTGGTTGATGTCCTCGTGAAAATAAAGGCTGACATCACCGTCGTCCAAGAAATGCGATGGATGAGACAAGGACAGAGACTTGTAGGCCTTTGTGGCACTTATGAGAGCTGGCACTTATGAGATATGCCCCCGCTACGATGTCAAAATCGTGCTTGGCGATTTTAACGCCAGGGTGGGTAAAGAAAGTATCTTTGGCACTACGGTCGATAAATTCAGCCTCCACGACGAAACATCCGCCGGGGACCGAAATATGGTTATTCGTGGTACTAGATTCAAGGACAAGAAAATTCATCAAGCTACCTGGCTCCGCATCGAAAAGCCACCAACCAGATCGATCATGTTGTGATAGACGGAAGACACGTCTCCAGTGTTCTAGACGTGCGTTAGCTCTGAGGTCCTAACTCGGACCACTACCTTGTTGCAGCCAAGACTCGCACCCGCCTCTGTGCAGCAAAAACGCACGTCAACAAACACAAGGAAGGTTCGACTTGCACTCCTGCTTTCTCAGAGCACTCGTCAAGAACTCGGTATAAGGGAACTGTGGGACGGAATTTCAAATTCCTTAAGTACAGCTGCAAACGAAACCACGACGACATTGACATAGTTCAGCGAATTAAAAGACAGCGGCTACGCTGGCTAGGTCATGTTGTCCGAATGGACGAAAACACTCCAGCTCTGAAAGTATTCGACGCAGTACACGCCGGGGGAAGCAGAGGAAGAGGAAGACCTCCACTCCGTTGGAAGGACCAACGGAGATATCCAATTGGCTCCACGTAGCGAAAAGAAGAAACGACTGGCGCGTTGTTGTTAACTCGGCTATAATAGCCTAGCGGTGTCTACGCCAGTAAAGAAGAAGAAGAGAACCTTTCCGTGTGTAATACGGGAAATTCCCCCACTTTTGTGACTGCCAGCAAGGCGGAAGTACATCAAGAACTTCTAGGAACACATCTAACACATATAGCTTGGAATGCAGAACCTGTAGAAGACATTTCAGAAATACCAACTCTGACCTCTATATGGCCTTCTTTGCGACAGAACGGTCACAGGGAAGCAGAGTAGTCCAAAGACATCCCGAAAGATTAATGGTGGCACCGCACATGGTGGGGTAATTCCTCCACTACTTTGGATATTGGTGGTTAACAACCTACTTAAAGAACTCGTGAAACGACGTTGTGGCATCCAACTGGCCATCTAGAATCGGCCTAGCTGTATAAGATCCCAAACGAGTCGAGACTCTACCAAACCGCAGTCAAGCTAATAATGGTCTCTACAAGGCAAGGCGAAAAGACTATACTTGCTAAAAAGTTTGAACATGTCCAAATAGCATCTCTCATCCACATTTTTAGTATACTACGGTTCATGGATGGTATTTGATCATTTTCAAATGTGCCGCATTGAGCACAGTTCAAAATTGAAAAAAATTATTTCGGCAGATATGATATCTTGTCGAAAAATTTTAAAATCCAACAAAGTTGAAATGCGTCAAAAGCGTTAATCAGAACAAATTTGGAAGAAAATGGTCATCGCGGTTTAGTAATGGTGTACATATTATGTATTTAGTTGTTTGGGATTGTCAGACCCATAGCAGGGGACCTGCGTGAAAATTAAAAGTTATACAACACTCCGCAAAGAAAAAGACTTCGAGTTGCAAGTACAAAATTATATAGTACTGTACGCCACCCCTTCCCCCCGCAAATTATATTCTGGAGCCGCCGTTGGGTACAGTTAATACTCTTTGATATTTATGCAAAAGATTTTATTCGAGCGAAGCCGCGGGAAAAGCTAGTTTTCTATAAAAACGAAATTTTATTTCAAACTATTCATTAACACAAACATCGAATAAAGTCTTAAGTCTGAATCGAAGCGCCACAAGTTTTGATAGCTGATTTATTTCTAGATTTTGTTTTGATTAAATTTTGCATTGAAAGTATCCGCTCAACACAAGTCGAAGAATGAGGTAAGTAGTGACAGCAATATCGACTAAAGTTGAAAGAAGGGAAAGAGGCACAATTGTGCGTAGTTTCTAATCGCTGCTAGCAACGTTGGTGTAGTTTCACATAGCTCTTACGCTATTTAAGAATAGTACTCGTGGACATTGCCGGTAAGTGTATGGCTGCCAAGTGAGATCTAATCATTTGAGAAACTGGGTATTTGAAGAAGTCCAAAAAGGGACATGCTAACCTTCTTTTCCTTCAACTGCATACCTGAAAACTTGGATGAGTTAGTAATAGGTGGTACACTTGCCCCTTCCCCGCTTACATCGGAATGTGACCGACATGAACCTCCAACGACGTGAGATCCTTTTCGTCTAAAGCAGAACGCAAAAAATGCACTGAACTACTTTCTCTGAGCTAAGTTCATCTTGCCGCAAGAGTAGAAGTTCTTACTGAACATTGTTCAATAAATATCCGTTCTGTAATGCTAAGAATCCAGTCGGACGTAAATGTATGGCAGAAGTTGAGGTGGAAACATCCAAGCACTTTTTCCTCCATTGTCTACTCTTTGTAAAATTCAGGTTGAAACATCTCGGTATTCTTACATTCAGCGAATCGAAAACCATTGCCGAAACTGACATCAGTTATTTCTACGAATTTGTGATAAGCTCAAAGCGCTTTGTCGATTTTTAATGGTCTCTTGATCAGCGTTTTATGATGTTTTGTTAAATAATTTCTTCAAAGTGCCTATTTACTTAAAATGGACAGATTCCGAAAATAACTTTTAAAGACATCATATTCGACATACATAAATAGTTATGTAAGAATGTACATATATGCATAAGGGGCTTTTAGCTGAAAAGAAAGGGTGAAACAAATTCTCAATCATACTTTTGTTTAATATCAAAGGTAAATACAACCAGTCCTGGCCTACGCAATCAAAAGTAATATTATCCAAGACGTAAAGATGTCACATTTTGTCCCTTTTTCAGTTATATTTGTATCGCACATGTAAAAGATGTCTAAATAAAATTGGAATTTAATATTTTGATTGGTTCATTCGGTAGTAGAAATTATGCTTAAGAAGTTTTGAAGGAGTTAAATGGGTTCACGGGTTTCAAAAAATAACTTTTTTTTATGGTCTTATTAAATTCTACAACACTTCTAGAATGTTGTCCTAAATTTTCAAGTTGATGCGAGTTATAGTTTTGAAGACACTTTGTGGTCTAGAGGCTAACTAGGCTAAGTGCACCGTCTTTAATCGTTTTTTTCTGAAGTCGGTTAGCAAGATTTTTCGAGAACTTCTCAACCGATCTTCATGAAATTTTACACACTGTATTCCTTTGAGATACAAGGACTAGGGAGAAGAACTTTTTTGTTTGATTACAACTATTTGAAAAACAAATCGCGAAATTTTTTTTTTATTTTAACATGTCTGTCTAAAATAAAATTTTCAGTTTTTTCTTTCATCCGAGCTATACATTAAGGTTTTAACTAAAACACGTATTTTTCACTTTAGATGATCCGGTAAAGAGTTATCCTGCCAATACGGGCACATCTCTTTTCCGAGGGGTCATCGCAAATGGCGTCGCAATGGCCAAGTATAAATTTTTTTTCCAAAAATTTCAGAATTTCTTTATTAATAGTGTTACAAAAGTAGTATTAAGTTGTATTTGTATTGCTATATGCATCCATTATTATGAACAATAGCTGTAGGTATATGGAATAGCATTTGTCTTATTGTAGACATCTGGCGCCGCGGCTGTTTGTTTGTCGAAGCAATAGCTACATCTGGCGCCGTATAGCAGTATGTTCTGGTGGTTTCTAGACGCAATATTCTAGAAGGACACACCGGCATCTAGCGCCGTATAGCAGTATGTTCTGGTGGTTTCTAGACGCAATATTCTAGAAGGACACATCGGCATCTAGCGAGAAGTGCGTGGCTATATAAGCCGTGGCAGCGCCAACGTAATCAATCAGTGCTAAGAGTAAACTGCTATAGTGTAGACGAGTTGTGAAATAAAGAGTTGTTGAATTAAATTAAACAGTGTTGATTTTATTTGTCAATCCAGAGATACGAACCTAACAAAGTAAACTAGCAAGAGTAAATTCGTAACAATTGGTGTCAGAAGTGGGATTGTCAAATAATCCAAATTCAAGATGGTTAAATTCGGAGAATTGAGAATTCAGCAATTAAAAAAGGAACTGGAGGAGCGTAATTTGCCGATAAGCGGGCAAAAGGCGGATCTGCAGGCACGATTACGTGAAGCAATGGAAGCGGATGGAATTAATGTGGACGAGTTCGAATTTGTTGGGCCAGAAACTTCTACAAAGGTAGAAGAGAAAGTAGAAGAACAACGAACATCATCAAGTGTAGACATGAACACGTTGTTAGTGGCTATTAAGCAAATGGCAGAAAATGTAGTGCAAACAGAAAATCGTCTGGCCGAAAATGCAGTGCAGGCAGAAAATCGTCTGGCACAGCAAATAACGCAAATAGCTGAAAATACATCACAGTTAGAGTCTCGCCTTACACAACAAATAACTGAAAATAATACGCAGTTAGAAAAGCGTTTGGTACAACAGATTACAGAAAGTAATACACAAGTGCAACAGAAAGTTTCAAAATTGGAAGACGAATTAAGCACGTTAAAAAATGACGAAGAAAATTTGAAATCAGAAGTTCTTCATTTGAGTAATCGGATGCGAGAACTGCAACTGCATGGCCCTGCACCATCAACAAATAATCCAAGATTGAAGGCACCCACATTCGATGGAAGTATTCCATTTCAAATTTTCAAACTTCAGTTTGAAAAGACAGCAATGGCCAATAACTGGAATGAAGCGGACAAAGTGGCGTCCTTGTTTGTATCATTGAAAGGACCTGCGGCAGAAATCCTTCAGACTATTCCAGACTGTGAACGGGACAACTATGAGGCATTGATGAGTGCGATAGAAAGACGATATGGTAGTGAGCACCGGAAACAAATATACCAGATCGAACTGCAAAATAGGGGTCAGAAAATGAACGAGTCATTGCAAGAGTTCGCAACTGAAATAGAACGACTGGCTCATTTGGCAAATGCAGATGCACCTGTGGATTACATTGAGAGGGTAAAAATTCAATGTTTCATAAATGGAATTCGTGATGTGGACACCAAACGCGCCACATATGCAATGCCAAAAAGAACGTTTGCTGAAACGGTTTCGCACGCCCTCACACAGGAAACAGCTTCCCTACTAAGTAAACCAGCACCCAAAGTACAAAGGGTTGAAATGGAACAACCGGCACTGATGGAAGAAATATTGAAGACTCTGAAGACAATTGCTGCACAGCGAGTAAATACAACAGGCAGGTGTTTCAACTGTAGAAAAGCGGGTCACTTTGCCCGAAATTGCAAGATAAAAGTAAACCCATCAAAATGGAAACAACCAACAGAACACCGAAAGAGGATTCACCACAAAAATGCGGATGCATTATCACATCGCCCTTGTCCACTGGAATGTAAACATTGCTCCAAATCAGAAGGAAAAGAAGGTATAATCGACGTGCGATTACTGAATATAGAACCTGAAGATGATTGGACTCCTCACCGCATCAGAATCAATCAGCTGGAGGACCCTGATCTTGCAAAGCTGGTAATGGCCAAAGAAAATGGGGTACGACCACCAAAGGAACAAATAAGTAGCGAGAGTCCAACTGCAAAAGCATATTGGGCCCAATGGAACAGCATAAACCTCGTTAATGGATACCTTCATCGTACCTGGGAAAGCGAAGATGGCAAACAGTCTCGTCTGCTGATCATAGTACCGAAGTCCATGATCCCAAAAGTATTGAAAGAATATCACAATGGACCTAGTGGAGGGCACCTTGGAATTACAAAAACTATAGAGAAGATTAAACAACGGTTCTACTGGATCGGTTGTCGAGATTCCATAGCAGAATGGATAAGTAATTGCGTAGAGTGCATGGCAGCTAAAGGTCCTAAAGCCAAAAGTCGCGGTAGGCTACAACAGTACAACGTGGGATCGCCATTTGAAAGAGTCGCAATGGATGTTGCAGGTCCGTTCCCAACCAGTACGGCCGGAAACAAATATCTACTGGTTGTCATGGACTATTTCAGTAAATGGCCAGAAGTATATGCCTTACCAAACCAGGAAGCGAAGACAGTAGCCGAAGCGTTTGTAGAAAATTGGATAACAAGGTTCGGAGTGCCCGTCGAATTACACTCAGATCAAGGCAGGAATTTCGAATCTTCCATTTTCCAAGAAGTCTGTACATTATTGGGCATCCACAAGACACGGACGACAGCGTTACATCCACAATCAGATGGAATGGTGGAGAGATTCAACCGAACGCTCGAAGAACATCTGCGGAAAATCGTTGATAAAGATCAACGGAATTGGGACAAGTGCATCCAGATGTTCCTGCTGGCGTATCGTTCAGCGAAGCACGAGACAACTGGTTACACGCCAGCAAAGATTATTTTCGGATCTGATCTGCGACTCCCCGCTGATCTTAAGTTTGGAACGAATCCTACAGCTGTAAGAAATGATGGAGATTATTGTTCTGCCTTAAAGGAAGAAATGAATGAATTGCACCTAATGGTAAGACAGCATACGCATCTGATGAGCAATAAGATGAAGGACCGGTTCGATCAAGCGGCAAATTCAAAAGGTTTTGAAGAAGGTGATCTGGTCCTATTGTACAATCCACTTCGAAAGAAAGGCTTGTCCCCGAAACTGCAGTCAGCCTGGGAAGGACCCTATATGGTGATAAAACGACTTAATGACGTGGTATACCGCATACAAAGGAATGGAAAAGCACGATGTAAAATGAAAGTAGTACATTTGGAGAGGCTCGCCCCATTTGGTTCAAGAGGATTTGTGCCTAATCGGGACGATTAGGCTTTAGTGGAGGGCAGTGTTACAAAAGTAGTATTAAGTTGTATTTGTATTGCTATATGCATCCATTATTATGAACAATAGCTGTAGGTATATGGAATAGCATTTGTCTTATTGTAGACATCTGGCGCCGCGGCTGTTTGTTTGTCGAAGCAATAGCTACATCTGGCGCCGTATAGCAGTATGTTCTGGTGGTTTCTAGACGCAATATTCTAGAAGGACACACCGGCATCTAGCGCCGTATAGCAGTATGTTCTGGTGGTTTCTAGACGCAATATTCTAGAAGGACACATCGGCATCTAGCGAGAAGTGCGTGGCTATATAAGCCGTGGCAGCGCCAACGTAATCAATCAGTGCTAAGAGTAAACTGCTATAGTGTAGACGAGTTGTGAAATAAAGAGTTGTTGAATTAAATTAAACAGTGTTGATTTTATTTGTCAATCCAGAGATACGAACCTAACAAAGTAAACTAGCAAGAGTAAATTCGTAACAATAGTGTGTGTTCGTAGTAATAAAAAATTCTAATAAAATATTTAATTTTTTATATGATAAAAATTTGAAATTTTAATATATTTATTAAAAGAAAAAAAAAAAACAAAAGTTAAGCAGTTAAATTTCCATTTCATATGTATATATATGTAAATATATACATATATGGGTTAATATCACCCGTATATTTAAAATCATAAAATTTAAAAAATAAAACATAAAAAAAAAAAAATTAAAAGGACACATTTAATAAATAAATATTGAATATGAAAACTATACATGTCAATTACAGAGAATGAATTTAAAACCAGAAATGTATCCCCACAATTATTTTACTTATACAAATGTTTCCAAGTATTTGGCAACTACAGTTGATTTCTTAAATTTACACCTTTTACTTCTCAACCGGTGCCATAAAATTGAATTCGTTGTTAGCCAATTCAAGAACAAACTGTATTTGTAGAGAATGTTAGCATGACTATTTAGATTCGCGTTTTCAATTTCAATGATATCACAAAAAAATCATAATTTATATTTACAAACAAAATCCCGAATTGAAAAAGAGGATTATTGATATAGACTGCGGAATAAAATAAGCACTTAATATATATGTACATAAATTCTGTAATAACTTATTTTCTACAATGTTCAAATCTCATCAATTCATGCCGTGCTGTAATTACATTTTCGAACTTGCCCTTTTCCGGTGTTCACTCATAAAAATTTACATTATTTTACAGTACAGCTAACATTTTCGCCTACTCAATTTATTAACATTCTCGCTAACAGGTTGTTGAAACCCTCTGTACTAAACTTAGCAAAGACTTATACCCAACTTCCTGCCTCCACACATTGAAGAAGTCGTACCTACAGATGGCGCAAAAATCAAACAACTAAATTTATAATAGTCGACAATGCAGTTATATTTACAGAATGCCTCCTTTATAACAGTTTGCTTTTGCTGAAAGCAAATACAGAATGCCACTAATATTCAGAATTTTAGATTATATAATTATGCACGAATGCATACATGTGTACATTGTAAAACATCGTTTAGTAATATAGTGCGTAGTATTCGGTGACTAAAATAATTAAAGAGGCATTTACAAATAAACAACAAAGTTGTACAGAGGGTTATTAGAAATGTTGGGACTTGTTTTCAGAAGAGCGAACGACGCGAAATTTTTATGATTTGACTGCATCCGGACAATTATTCTTGCAAGCAGTGTTCCCATTGTCGATAATACAGTGCAAATTCTTATTATTACATACATTGTACAGCGAATGCTCGAAAATGTGAACACGTTTTTTTGTGTATTGACTATACTGAAACGTGGACAAGGCAAGAAAGCTCTAAAACATGAACCACAAATGTTTCAATGTTTGGAAGTATTTTGCATCGACCTTAAATAATTCTGAATTTAAGGATACTGCTAATAATAATTTACGGTTCTTTTTCTATGGTTGCATGTAACTGGCAACAAATTTTAATCACAAATTTGGGTTTGCATGATTCGTTTGATACTAGATTTAGTGCGTAAACATGAGTTCTAAGAAACCTGTACGTAAAGTAGCTAAATCCACAATTTGTGACAATAAAGCAAGAGTATGAGTGATTTTAAAATGCGTAAACAACATATAAAAAGAAAAACACTGCACTCTTCAGATCTGCCAAAAAAGGAGAAAGCTCTCTATCGTTGGTTTATTTGTATGCGAAATAATAACTGACCAGTACCGCCTAATTGCTAAAAGAAAAAGGCAACAACCTGCGTGGCATGATGGCTGTAAAATTTCAAGAAAAGTTAGGGCATTCAACTTCTTCAAATATCAGGCGAAAAGTTGCCTACACAGCCTCAGCTAGTTAACCCTTTTAGAGAAAAACTTAGAGCTAAAATGACAGAATTGGATTTCGTCAGGGATCAGCCATTTAATGCTAACTAATGCGGTTTATTCTGGAAAAACGTGTGTCTCCAGTTTCGAAAAAAGAGCCCCTGCCGTAAGCCAGAAGAAGCAGCGAATTACGTTTTTGGTTTGTATAAACGCCACTGGAACTCATAATCTCAAAATCTTGGCTTTTGGAAAGGCAAGGAATCCACGCTGTTTTAAAAATTTTCAGCGTCCCATTGAGTACAAGAACATAAAATCCGCCTGGAATTCGTTCCGCAGGTACAAGTTTCTTTTGAATTTTGTCGAATTTTGTTTTAAAACATGCCAATTAAAGGCCTTCTCTTAATCGACAGAGCTCCTTCCTGATAAAGCTGAAATAATAGCGGGAGATGTAAAAATGTTCGCAATATTTATTCCTTGGCAAACCGAAAACAGTTGAATAGCGCAATTTTGTAAACAGTCTCTCGTCACTATTTGAGACATTTTGAAGTAAAATCTCCATTTATGAGAGGTTACTATATAAAACACAGAACTCTTGTTTGCCACTTTGAATATACTGACGCCCGGAACACATAGAGCGCTATAGGGGCTATACCAGTGTGACACTTTCAAAAAAATAAAAAAGATTGCTTTTTGGATAGCTTATATTTCCATAAATATCTTGTGAAATCGGGAAGGTCGTATCTTGAATAGTTTTTGGATGGCAGCGTTCTAAAGAGCGAACGCTCGGAGGTGCAAACATGTATAAGTGAAACTTTAAACGCGTTTTTCACGAAACAACGTTTTTCACAATTGCTGACATCATAACTCAATGAGAAATTGACCGATCGACTTCAAATTAAAACTGATTATATTTGAATACATTTACTATACATAGGTTGCTATATATATTTCTGGACTAGGCAACACTAATTGTTGCCAGGTGCAATCTGACATTTCCATTGGAAAGTTTGACATTTTTTATCATAACATCACTCAGAACGTTTTGTCATTTAATCGTGAATTGTTTTATTTACAAGGTATTAACTCGTGAACATTTTCGTACGATCATTTTTCACAACTTTCGACGTGGATTATCACGACAAGAGTGCATCAATGAACTAAAATCTTTGTATGGCTATGAAGCACCATCCTATAGCACTGTGAAAAACTGTTACAACGAATTCAATCGTGGCCGACGCTCGCTCAAAGACGAATTCCGTGAAGGTCGTCCAAAAACAGACGTCGTGCCAGAAAACATCGATGCCGTACGTGAACTGATAATGCAAGACCGTAAGACCGTCATGTAACATACCTTCAGATAGAGGCATGCCTATGCATTTCTCCCACCAGCATACATTCGATATTGCATGAACACCTGGCCGTAAAAAGGGTTTGTTCTCGTTGGATCCCGCACAATTTTACAATCGCTCAAAAAAAGGCTCGTGTGGGTTGGTGTAAAGAAACGCTGAAAAAATACGATCGCGGTGCTTCAAAAGACGTTTGTAAGATCGTCACAGGTGACGAATCATGGATCTATGCGTATGAGCCCGAAACAAAACAGCAATCGACCGTGTGGGTTTTCCAAGACGAGCCAAATCCAACGAAAAAAAAACCATTTTCGTTAATAAATATGCCTATTTTCACTATTAGGCCAGAAATATATATAGCAGCCCTCGTACAATGAACTACGATCTTTTTGATTGGTTGAAAATTGTCAATTTGGCATTAAACGAACGACTATTTTTTACCTAAAAAAAACGATTTTTTGTTTTCAAAATTACGCCACTCCGTTAATTTTCGATATTTTTCAAAGACCGTAGGTCATTGTATAGGAAATATCTTTAAGTTTAATAAACTTTTCAAATTTTTTGTTTCAGCTACTCATTCGGCCGGAATCATGCCAGCATTTGGGGCACTTTTTTTTGCCCCTCCGAAGACAGCCCATAACTCCGTTATTTTCCAACATTTTTGTAAAAAAAAATTTGAAAATATAGCTGAAATATACTTTGTTACGTTCAAAGGAGTTCGAAATATTCAATCGCATACTTTCTCTTAAAAATCGCCTAATTTTTCATGCGTCACACTTGTATAGGATCCTTAAGAACACAGTTATTGAGACAGCTGCACAACTACAAAATTGTGTCTGTAAGAACATACGTATTTTAATTTGGTTAAACAATTTATACAAAACATGTTTTTATCTCAAGACCTATAAAGCTATATCAACCACACTAGCTGAAAATATATCACTCACATTTCGGGTAATCACCACACTCCCCCTCTATATAACGGTTTGTTGAAAGCAAAAGAGCGATTATTCATTACAAAAAGAAAGTCTAAAGAATTAACGTGTAATACTTGAACACTTTTAAGTGTAATCTTATATCACTTAATATAACTAATTTCGGTGTATAACTTTACCCCTACATCGAAAATCAATTGCATCAGATTCTTTCGCTTTAAGGGATAAATGTATATTAAAAAGATATCGAAATAAAACTTAGCACAAATAGTACCTGCAATATGACTGTTAAAGTGTCTATTGAACGTTGTGAACAACGCCTGGAACATATTTCGAAATTTTAATATGTGCTAACTTAGCCCTTATTTACATACTGTAATCACGCTTTCCTAAATTGCAACTAACACAACCAAATAGAAACCGAACAAAAATTAAAGGAAGTCTGAAGAGCAGAGTTTATTGCTGGAAAATTTATGGAGAAAATTAAACTACAGTCTGTAGAGATGAACGTTGTTCTGCAGCTTTAGTACTTACAACTTGGTATTGAATTCTTTCGAGATTTTGACAAAGCCGTTATTTATGTTAGATAGTTCAGTTTTGACACAGATAATACGATTTCTTCGAATAGCTGTCATACAAATTGAACGACCGGAATCAATTTCTAGTAAATATTATTTTGTATTTGTGAAGCTGTAATACAGCTTCTGTTCAACCGAAGTTAACGTTTTCTTTTCTTGGCTTATTTGTTTGAATTTCAAAATATCCACATGAGAGAATGAATATAAAATTTAGTATCTGTCAATTTATTCAAACTAGGCAACTTACTTTGAGGAATCTTTTGTTATTTCACAAATTCTTTTAGTCGACATTTGAGTCTAGTTGACTAGTGCTGAGAAATAACCCAATTTAATTTGATACTCCTCTCTTATATTGTGTATTTGCATAACAGTTTTTACCACACATATTAATATGACTCCAAAACCAATGATGTACTTTTTATTTGCCAACGCATTGTGAGTATTCGATTGAAATTGAATACAACTAGAATCATTGAAGAAATCCAAATTGAAATGCTTGAGCAGCAAACATAGAGAACAGGAGCAGAGAACTTACATATTACATATCATATCATATATGATGATATACGTTCTCTTACTAGAGCATAATGTGCGTTGCCCATATACGGCCTTCTCCGTTCCCTCTTCTTAAAACTTCTGATCCACACAACTCGAGTTAACGCAATAAATTGCAACCTTTCTAGCAGTGGATTGAGAGTATAGAAACTTCTTCGCTATCGCTCCCTCTTGCTAGCCAAATGCCATAATCAAATCAATATATCACCAAATGCCATAAAAAAATATTGAATCATCGATTGGTATAATGAGTAGTCCTTATGCCGGTAATTTACTAAATATGTAATAACTTAGTTATATAGGTAAAGAGTTTAGAGGTACATGCAGTATTTGCATTTAACTTTAACGTTAACTTTCGCATTGCATCTATGTATGTTAGAAATCGCAATATATGTATGAAGATCTTAGTTAATAAGTGACTTACCTGAAAAAATAGCGTAAACGCTACCCACTGGTAATATTTCGTATGCTTTATTGTGAGAGGACCGCGTCCCTGCGAATTATGAACTCCAGGAAAAGGCACCTCGGAACCTTGTTTTTTCATGAAAGCGTCCACCACTGTATATGTCGAGTGTATCCAACAATACGTGTTGAGGACATCTTCGGGAATGTCTCTACAAGTCGCACCAATAAGATGAAAAAGAAAAGTATGTTAATAAGACTTATTTTGGCGGCGGTGAAGTTGGTGAGGAGGGAAAGTAACCGTTGAATTTTGAAAATTATTTAACACTTGGTGCTGCATTGCCTACATATCCGTAATATGTTAATATATTAGCCGTGTTAAATAGTTCTCAAAATCACAATTTATTAGGGAGGTTTCACTGGGGAGGTGTGCTATTCTTAAATTTTCATTTCAAATGTGTTGGTGTTAAAATCTGCATATACTAGAGAAAAGAACTCGAAACAGAGATCGGTATTCTGAAAGTTATAACGCTATTCTAGTTTTTCAGCCCCTGGCCGAGTGCGAATTTTTAGTGGTTTTGTGCGATTATATAATCAAGCCTATTTTCGGTTTCTCTATACAGATAAAAGGTGTGCATTTGTGTAGTTGTGGGTGTGTGAATGGTGTTATAGTTGGGTGTGGATTGGTTTTGATTAAGTATTTAATTGGAATGCCTTAGCATCCTAATCGATCCTACCTTGTATGTACACAGTCTATGGGATTTCCTACGTACTGCCGCGTCGTAACAGCGATCGAGAATGTTATTAATAAAATAACAGTTGCATTTGTGTGTAGGCGAAAAACAGGTGAATCGATTTTGACATGAGACACCTTTTGAGAGGTAATAGTATAAAGTTGAAAGCACAACAATTCGCACCAGTTCCAAATTCCAATCGCAATCACAATGCCGTTGAATGACAATTGCAATACATTATTCGATGGATGTTGCGGCGAGCGATGAGGTCAATAGCGTACAAAAGTTGTCGTTGACGTCATCAACAGCAGCAGCAGCAAAGTCCGTTTCCAGCGAGCGCCCACCCACCGTAGCGAGCCGGCGGAATGGGAGCCAGCCGCAGCGCAGATGGAGGCGGAAGTAGCGACGATGGCAGTTGTGGCAGAGGCAATAGCAGACAGCACCGAAAGTTTGGTTTTTTCGATTTTCGATATTGTGATTATGTGATTTTGTACGCGCCGCAGTATTGCATTGCAATGCGATTTCAATTTCAATTTGAGTATACATGGTTTCATGGTTCGATTCGATTCGTTTCATTTTGATTTGATTTGATATGGGCCCCCAATTAGCAGGTGATAAACCAACACAGTAGCCGCGTTATATATGCAAAGTTTTTGCAGGTTGGTCGGTCGGTTGGTTGGTTGGTTGTTTGGAGACCGCGTCGTAGTCAGAGTTAGAGTTGGAGCAAACGGATGAGTTGGATAGTTGGTGTTGGTGTAGAGGATTGAGGTAAAATTTTTTGAGGAATACAAAAAAGAATTTATGTTATTGAACGAATAGCTTTGATTGTTTTATGTTATGAATGAAATGTAATGCTTTCCAACAAAAAATTGTTTAAGTTGAAACAAAAACGTGTATGGTTTTTTAAATAAACACAACGACTGCGTCGTTTGCATAAACTTGGTAAATATTGGTAATAGTAAAGTCAACAGCATAATAGTTAAATACGTATTACATAATGGCGACAATTAAAACCATAGTAATAACAATAATTATGATAATTACTGCCGACTTATGCAATTAATGAATACTTCAATAAATACATTTTTTATTACTGCAACTATGTAATTCAATTTGGTTGTACAATTAGACAATAATTGAACAAACTGTTTAACAAGGCCAACTGTGCGGAAGACATAAGCATTCAAACGCGCTCCGCAGGCCGTTTGTCAAGCCATTTATTTAATTACTGTTATAAGATTTTGAATTTTCCAATTTCCATAATCAAAATACCAAAAGTTAGCTATGTATCAACACAAGTATTCAAATATACCAGCTGTACTCAATATAAGTATAATAATACATAACTTAGTTACTGGTTGTACCTATGATATCTGTAAATCGCTGGTTGCATACTGGACTTCGTATTATCACATAGTGCCAATTGCATGAGTTCAATTCGAATGTGTTAGAGTTATTACAAAATCTTTTTGGTAATACGAAAATACAAATAGTTTCAAATTAATTTTTCTGCACAAATGTGTGTACAATTTTGTAAGGCGGGAAGGTTATTAATTAATTTTAATATGCAAATAGGTTGTATATACGTAAACTAAAAATATATATGTAGTTCTCATGTTCCATGTAAATTTGACGAGGTTGGAAGCAATAAACTCGATAAATATATAATTACAATAACATATGACACTGTATTGTTGTTATGGCCATAATAGTTCTATAATGAGTTTTAGAATACTTTGTATAAATGTCTAAACCTGTTCTACTTTTTGTTGTTGAATTAAACAAAACGTCTGAAAATTTTGCGTTGTCTCCAAGCTTATTAAGAACTTATTGTAAAAATGAAATAGTAAAATAGATCTTTAACGTTATATCGTATGAGTTATGTGCGATTATAGGAATGCAAACTTTCTTTCGAATGCCATTATTGAATTGATTGAGAACTTAACTGCTCGAATGTAATGATATTGGTCATTTGCATTTTAACTTTCAAAAATTAAATTAGTTTTTTATTTTTGAATTTAAGCAAACATATTTGTGATAACATTATATTAGTCATAGTACTGAGTCTGAATGAATGTAACTAGATATTTTTACAAACTAGTCATGTTGAAAAATTCCTTTTTTTATTTCAATATTACTTTATTTATTGGATCTGCTGGTAAACTCTAACAATAAGTATTCAAATCTTAAATCTATTTAAAACTAAAGAAGCTCAAGAATGTGGATGAGCTTTTTTGGAAGAATATTGCTCCCTAGTAGGCTGGTAGATCACTTCTTTTTAAACGAGTTTGATTGCAGGAATTTACCAAGGCATTAGCCAATGGGTTTGGATGTTCGTAAAGTTTAGAAATTGATAAGTTTTAGGAATGCAAATGGTTTTTAAAGTGGGTGCCGGGAAAGCTGACATTTTACCAAAACCAAAAAAAAAAAAGAAAACAAATGATTCAGGAAAGTTTTTGAAACTGTTCAATTGAAATGTGTCTAATTTTTTCCCAATGCGTGGCAGCCATGAATATTGCCGGCAGGTGATTTTCTGCGAAACTGCGTCACAGAGCTACTGCTAATGGCTGTTTTACATACCGGCGACAGATATGTGGACAGGGGAAAATACGCTGGAGAAGAGGCGCAACCAGCTTTGAGCTAGGAAGGTTGGAGAGTGAGTCTTCCGAAAGGAGATTTCCTTTTGTCGTAGAGTAGAGCGAATGAGATCTGCAGAACAGCTTGTCCTTACTGAAGTTCATCATGCTGCAATCGTAAGAGTTCTTACTGAAAACTGTACAATAGATATTCATACTCTAATGCTAAGAATTCAGTCGGATGTAAAGGTATGGAAGAAGGTGAGGTAGGAACATCAGGCCTTTGCATGGCTGAGGTTGAAACATCTCGACAGACATACTCACGGCGAACCAGGAGACATAACCGAAAGCGACATAGGCTATCTCAACAAATTTGTGAGGGATCAAAGTGCTTTGACAATTTAGGTCTTTATGATCAATTTTAGAGGAGTTCTATGTACCACAATGGATAAGATTTATGAGCTGGCTGTAAGTTAGATCAGCATTAGAATCGACCATTTTGTCTAGCCTAACCTTACTTGACATCGGGTCAAACACTGATCCATTATAGCACTTGGGAGTTCCATCGACAGTCAAGTGCATAGTGCAAGATTCTAGGAAATAACATTGATTTGACTCTCGCATTTTACTGTCATTTAGTTAATGAAATGATTTCCCTGTATTGCAATATAAAAAGCCGCTTATTTAAGCTGAATTCCAAAATCAGGAAAATGAGTTGGAAATAATTTAGCGGCTTATTCAACCCTTACAAAGAAGTATCTTTCTTCTTATTGTGTTAATGGCATGCAATCGTCATATCCATATTTATTGTGTTCGCTTTACTGTTGAATTGCCCAAAGCGCAAAATTGTTATTGCGCAATATTCATTCAATAAACTTTGAATAAATGTAAAGAGATTTTACCACAACTCAAATGTCATCACAAATAAGTCTCCAGTCGATTTGAATTACAGTTCCATTTCAATAATGCGATATTAACAAATTGCCGCTTGTAATTATAGCGAAGCTTAAGAATATTATATAACAGATGAACTTTTAAAATTGTGGTGAACAAATTGAAGATTAAAATGCAAATGCCTTCGGACGTTCAGTTAAATGTTTAATAATTTTCAGCAATTGAAGTTGATGTAGGAAATTTTCGTTAAATGTTAACGGCTGACTAAAATTTCGAGCTTTACGGTATTTGAATTTTCAGATTTATGAATAACGATGACTACTGAATCGATATTTTATTTTTCTTTTAATTTGAGTTATTTGCCATATGCTTTTATGTTTTCTCAGGTACACAAATTCAATTAAAAATAATTACAAAAATGAAATTTCGATAATATTAATGTTTAACATTAATTTTTTTTTGATTTGGTTTATATGAAACATTATTTAATTGAAATTTTTAATGTGATTTCAAATTGTACTGTGATTTGAATGTGAAAAGTGAGCGGTGAGCAGTGAGGAGTGAAAAGTGAAGTGGTGAGTCAAATTCATGTGATTCAAGTGAGCGTGAGCTGATCACAAATTAAGGGTGACTTAGTATTTAAATTGGTATTTGTAGTTGGTAGCAGTAAGTAAGTAATAAGTAGTGAGCAAAATGTAAATTCGAACTAATTTTGTTCATTAGTTGGTGACTTGAAAAACTTGGTTCGTACCGAATTTAGTGACCTAATAATATTTAGTGAGTTCCGTGAGGTGAACTTGTGATTTGACAGTGAAATTTGTGATTGAGTGATTTAGTGAAGAAGTGAGAAGAAGTAGGATACAATTTAATAAGAAATATAAAATTAGAAAATGTAAGTTTTTAAGTAATAAACAATCACGTGAAACGAAAATTTGTTAACGAAATCTAACTTTCAGTAACACGCATTACGGTGTTTTTATTGTTGTGATTTACTTATACATATTCAGTGTTTATTAATATAATATATTTTATGCTTGTTTGGTTTTTTTTTATTAAAAATTGGGTTTTTAGAGATTTAGATTTGAATGTCTTAGTTTCAAATCAAACTTTACGATCGCCTAAAAGTGTGTTGATAATAAATGAAATATTTGTTTAACTGTTACTTTAGAGCAGAATGAATGTATTAATCATGATTTACATATTTTAGTTTTCATGTATTAAAATTCCTTACTTCAAGCGCAGCAAACTTATCGCAAATGGGACCGAAAACTGTCGAGTCTTGGATATTGCTTGCAATTTCTGAGGATGTCTGAGCTAAATTTAGTACAATTTTTTGTTTTTGTTTAATTTATCAAAAAAGTAGTAAGTCTAAAATTTTATTTTCTTTATTAAAATTCAAATTTTGATTGAAGTAACAGTATATAATAATACGAGGAGTACATTTTTGAACAACATTCAGAATGAGATCTGTTTTAGGGAAATAGTACAGGCAAATAAAAATATCAGACTAATGTGCTTTCAGCTTTCATAGCCTTGCAATAAGTTTACTTGTTAGTAATTACACTGACACGTTTATTTATTTGTTGTAGATCTAAATTAGACTTAAAGGAAGTCAATGCGTAGTTTAATTTAAGACAAACATATGTATGTATGTAGCACCAATATATTTGTATATACCTATTTAGTTGTTATCTGTAATGATTAAGCTTCTTAAATACGAATAAACTATTTAAAGGAATATATGTAAGTAATTAAGAGGTATTTTTAACGGTATGATTTACTTATATGTTTGGTGGTAATAGCTACTGAGGGTAAGCTAAAACTCTCAGTGATTCCATACATTTATAAAGTTTTAAGTTTCTGAGGATTTTGGATGTGATGAATACTTTTCCTAAATAATAATTACTAAAACTGTACATGAGTGTTGTAAGTTCTCCATTTTTTCTGGTAAACTATATGTGTTATGCATAGATATACCTATATGCCTGTTAACGTGTGAATCTACTGCAAAGTTTTACATAGGAGATGAATGATATTGCAAGCTTTAAGTACTCGGCTATTGAATGCTGATGTAAGATTCTTTCGAGTTACGAAGGTTTCAAGCTACAGTTACAAGCCCAACCTGAAACTGTTCTAAAATGTCACAAAATCCTTTATAAAAGTTTGTTAATGAATTACTTTACTAAGGCGTCAACTACTGTCCAAAGCATTTTCTAGCAGAAAAGCTCGATCCGTTCCAAGGAAAACACATTTACGAATTAATCATAAGCGCCACAGGGGGATACATAATATCGTTCCGCTACAATTTATGTAGTTATGGTTCACAATAGGCGTCAGTCTTGGCGATTTCCTTCCCGTAACATTGTTTGAAGTTTGATAGTCAAGTCGAGTTGAAAAAAATATATACATATATTGATGATACGGCAAAAGTGAGAGAAGTTGGATTCTAATTAACGTTAACATTCGTTTATGACACATTCGTATACCCAAATTTTGTGGACGTCCTCGTATTTGCTATATCGCCTGTTACTAGTTTCTCGGCCTGCCCGGCAGGTATATATATATTTTATAGCCAATGTTGCGCCACGATGAAATATCATCATAAGATCAATTGAAACTTTTTAACAGTCCACTAATAGAGTTAATTATAAGAAAATGAAGATCGTTCTTTTAGAAGGTAATGTAATTTTATACAAGAACAAAGAACAGCAGCACCCTGTGTTTCCAGTGGGGAACACTTTTATATACCATAAATACCTAACCTTCGTAAGAGCTTCTCCTGTGTTTTGAAAATGTTGCCTCTTCTCAAAATGTACTGCTGTGATAATTGTGATTTTCGTATGATTTTGAAGTTGACTTAAATTATATGCACTGTTTGTGAATATGTTAATGTGCTCTGACTTTGTGCTAACGTTGCGCTCAATTATGTATGTATATACGACAGTTATAAAATATGTATGTATGTAAGTACTTTAATAGTATATAAACTAATCGACTTCACTCGAATTATTATACTCTTTTTTCATAAATTTTTAGTTTCCTATTGATGGTTAGTGCAATGCGTGATTGTTCGTGAGTTCAAAATTTCTAGTGACTGGTGGTTGTGAGTCATTAATCGAAATTATATATGTATGTACATAAAGGTATTTGTTCGTGAGTTGTTTCTTGTGATATAGTTGATATTTATATGAAACTCGAAGCTGATTTCTGTAGTCTGAGTGAAAAGCAATTCCAAAGCACAGCAACTTGTCATTTCCTACAGCTGTAACCAAGCGTTGATATGTTAAAATGATTACTTGAAATGATGTGAATTGTGTGAACTGGATGTGAGTTAATTTGGTTTGAATTGATTAGCAAACATTTTAGTTTTTTCGGTTTAATTTATAAGCTTAAATGCACTTTTGTGTTATTTAAATTTTTTTATGGTACAATTACTTTGTGATTTATTGAGTTATTAATATCTTTTTAATTTCCATCTTGCTGCCTTTGTCGATTATTATGAGATGTGCATATATTTGATTTGTAATTTTGTTAGTGAATGTTAGCTGGATATTCAAAAGTTGATCAATGGGTGATTGAACATGATTCGAGCGATGAAATTTGAGAAGTACGAGTATGCGAATTATAGAATAGCGAAAAATCGTGAAAGAGGTGATTTGAGTAGAACAAGAGCGGGTGATTTCAATACTCAAAACGATAAGAGAAATTATGTAACAAAACTAATGAATGCATACAAAACAAATCATACCATAAGTTGTGAGAGGGATTTAAAACGAGGAACCGGATTACATTTATTTTATTGTAAAAATTATTATAAACATTTGAATAAATTCTTGGTGAAAATTGAGTTCACCTATATTGTGCCTACAAACATATCGTTTCGCAGTTGTATGTAGTAATGAATGGTACACTTGCATGATATGAAAATTTAACACCCACCCTTCAAGATATAAAAAATTCCAAATGCATTAAAACATTTTTCATAGCTTTTAATAAATTGTTAAACGAAACTAAATTTTTATAGTTTTTTGGGTTCACTTTAGTTGAAATAATAACTTCCCATTCAATGTTCCCTTTTTACATCTACATATTAGTCTATAATTCTCCAATGTTTGTTTAGATTAAATTTTATATTTAAACTAAACTGCAACTAAATATTGATATGCTTTCTCATACTCCATATGTATTTTTAGGGGAACTGAAAGCGTTTAACGTAAATGTTCATTTGAATTGTAGAAACCATTTCGAAAAAAAAACTTTCTATCCTTCGACTATGGGAATTCACTGTCCGTGAATAATGTTATTAGATATCATACACAAGCTCTAATTGCCGACGTTCCACACTTGCGAAATCATATTCTAAATACATATGAATGTAATTAGGAATCCCATATACGGCGCAGGTTTAAGTTGCTGAATATATTGCTAACTCCCGTTCGTCTCTACTTGCCACCTTTCTGCGTTCATTTAGATAAATTTCTCTCTGTCGCACTGTGTACATTTGCTAAGAATACCAAAACCATAACAATGACAAGAGCAATAATAGTAGACCAGTGGAGCAAAGTCATATGGCAGTTTATGGTTAGACAAGTCCATACTATCAACAGTTTATATTTACAAGCGAGCAGATATAAAACATAAATTAAATGGCTGTAGCAAGTTTATATGTAAAAATTAAATTTACATATTATATTTTCTCTACTAAGCCAGCTACCATATATTGTATTTACTATTACTATTTGTATTGTTATTGTTTTCGCATTATACTGAGAGGCACCTTCCGACTTTCACCCTTCGCTATTTCCTTAGTTTCAATACTTTTCAGTTCAGTAAGGTGTGTGTATATATTAGCATCGTCCCTGAAGTTATGATTAAAATATAACAATTTGATATAATATTTTAATTGCATATATATATATCTTAAATGCGGAATTTAGACAAGAAAGAGCTGAATTTTAAAGCATTTTCGTTCATTTGTAATTATTAATTGGCTCGAATTAGATATTGTTTTTTACTTTAAACGATAAAATAATAAAGGTTACTAGCTTTATGGAAGCATAAATCATTTTAAAAAGGAAGCTAACCCTGTTTGGTCTTAAAGAAAAATTGGATATCAACTAATATACTTTGATGCCAATGGGTAACATATTTCCTCATTGAGGAATCTTTCCTTTAACTTCAGGGTAGACCGAAATGAAATATAATGAGAACTGCAAAAGTTTGAGAACTGACATAAAACCATTGGCCTTCGATTATTGAAAAAGGAATTGAACACAAAGCTAAGTCTCATTAGTTATGCAATGTTAAGCTTTAAGAAAGATGCCGAAAATAAATTTGGAGCATATTCTCATATAAATCACGCCTATGACGGCTCTTGTTTGTACTTTTCAGATGACAATTGAGATATCAAACTATTCTAAATTGAATTCAATCCGTTATGTGAGTATATAATAAATGTTTAGGAAAATAAGTCTGTGTGTAATAAGTAAGTAAATATAGTTTAACAATTCCCATATTTTTTGCATTTTCAAGGGAACGGTAAGGAGGTATTACCTTCCCTTTACATAAAAACGAATAAAAAGCCAGTAAACTAAGAAAAAGCCGTTATAAGATAATTTCTATTTGCATATACTCACATAATAAAAGAAGCTTTGACAAAGTCATTAAGCATTTATTTCATATATAGTTCAGTTTATTCTACAATTTCGTGTATATTGGCGATTATCTTACTAAAAACTCATCTCTATCAATTATCTTTATGAGCTTCAAACTGCGAATCTTTATTTGAATCTTTAAACTCTATCGTACGAAAGGGCTGTTAGTTCAAAATTTTGTTTGTGCTTCCATTTCTAATATATTTTCAATTTTATTTAGCTATTTTGTTTTACAGAGGAAAGCGCTGTCGAGTTGCGTATACGCACTGGTATCCATTTTTGTTTTCAGCAATAACCCTCTCAGAGAGTTAAGCAAGGACGTTATTCAAGTAGCAATCGGTTAAATTAACATGAATTAGAAAGCATTAATTTTTACGATTAACACATTTCTTTAACCAATCATCTTTAAATCAATTTTGACATATTTTTGCATAACAGCTTTTTTATTTAAAGAAAGTCTTTTAAATATTGTACTTCAACGAACTAATAGATAATGGCTTGTAGTAGTAAGCCACATTTAATGTATGGCTTTATAACGATTTGCCCACCCTAAAATTAGTTAATATATTTACATATTGTTATTTAGTTTTCAGAGGAAATGGCAATAAAGAAATAATATATATTAAATATAAAAGATAAATAATTATTTTGGAAGTATAGCAAGAAAATGATAGGTTGCAAGAGTAAGCCAAGGACAAGAGAAATGTCAAAGACAAAGAGCGAGAATGAGTGGAGTAAAGCGATAGTGAAAGCTGAGTTTATATTCTGAGCAGGGGTGCAGAAGCAGAAGGGGTTACCAGTTTAGTTGGTTATTAAATAATTTTATTATGCTGTTAATTTAATAGAAACACTATGTATTTTCAAGTTAAGTATATATGTAGTGGCGGTTATTTTTATAGCATATTAATAATTAATTAATTGTTTTAAATAGTTTGCAATTCAGGAAAATAATAACGTACTAAAATATAAATGTCGAAGCAACGACAAACTACAATTATAATTAATATTACGGAAAATTCCGGTTTAGTGGAAAGCATTTAGTTGGTGGTGTATAAACTTGTATTAGTATAATATTTTTGCTTAAAAAATCCAAATTCAAACAAATCTTTTTTACAAATCACAAACTGTACAATTAACAAATAAACATTACGCTTATTAATTGGTAATTAGCACATTCGACGCATTTACAACAATTCAGTTAAATTCGCATTTATTAATTACAAAAATTTGCATTTGAACTTTAACTCAATTAAAAAACTCAAAAGGATGCAATAAGAAGCGTCTCTGCATTAGTTATTAATTTATATATAAAAGTATATTTTGCGGTTTAGTATTAGTGTGCGTGTGTTTTTTAATGTTTGTATGTATGTGCCTGCAAAAATATATATGTATAATTGTATTAGCTAAAACATTGTAAAGTGGTCTTTGTTTTTAACACTGCCATTTTTTCATATATTTAAGTAGCTGCGTTTTTTTTATTTAAAAAACTGTGAATTGACAAAAACACTGAGTTTTAAATTAGCGTGATACAACTGTTTTTTTTTTTTTTTTAATTTATAGCAGATCTGCGCATTAAAGTTATCTCAATTATTTACGTTAGTGTAAAAGTGTGTTTTCAAGTTTTTATTAAATTTGTTAAACATTAAGCTTACCTCGTAAAAATCGCTGCACTGTTCAAATTCTAAGCATACCTCTAACACCACAATCATCAATAATTAAAATGTCATATATTTACACATACATATGTAGCAAGCACTTGTGCCTAAGTGTGCGTGTTGAAATACGGTATAGATATAGTTTCATAAAAGCTGTGCCTTTTGTTAGACGGCTTCTTTCAAAAAGGATCTCTAAGGCAAATTAGCAATTTACGTATGTATATTTGAAAAAAGTATAAAATAAAGCAGTGCTAATTTCTCAAATACTTGGTACTCAATTTGACACATAGTTCATATAATTTAGTGCCACTTGCTTAGTTCCTTCTAAATTCTGAATATCTTTCATACTCTCAATTAATATCACATTTGCCTAAGTGGCGGTTCGCTGCGGTGGACTTGCACTGCACTTGCAATACGTTTGTAAAATGTGTTTTTGGTGCGTTTGAGCGGCAGATAAATAGTGTTCACGCATTGCCTCGTTGTGTTATAGCTCATCTGAAGATTTTTCGGGAGCGGGCTGGTGTAAAAGTATTGTGGTTTTTATTAGTTGTCTTACTTTATAATTACGTATGTAGGTATGTGTGTCGTTGGATTATGCATTTGCTAGATATTTAAGCCGGTTAGTATTGCGTTTAAAAGGTGCATTCTTGCTACAAATTGCACAAAATACGTTCGATATATAGTACTAGACTTTCTGCATATATTGCATATGTATGTACGGTTTATGTGTATTTGTTTGTTGGTATTGCACTCAATTGAAAGTATATGGTTAGCATATATGTTGTAAGTGGTTATATTTATAGATTTCGTTTTTTATATTTATACATATTAACTGTTTTATATATATGTAATTATACGTATATATATATGAATATATATATTTATTTATTTGTATATAGGTATTTATTCAAATTACGCACACACACATCAATCGAACATACAAAAAGTAAGTAGTAAGTGAAATGAACAAACAAGACTGATAATTCTTACTTCTTGGGGAGCAAACTGAACATCGGGGATTGGAGAAAAGTTATCGACATACAACATATTGGGGGTAAGTGGTATATATTGCGTATTTAGTAGTAGTATTTGGTATTTTATTTAATAAAGTATACACAGTGAGAGTATTTGTATATTTACTAAGTATATTGTATATTGCATGTTAGATTATTAGATTTATTTATATATGTATGTAGGTATATAATTATATATTAGCATTGTTTTGTTTAAGCAAATTCAAATGCAGATATAGTTGCATATGTGTTAAATTATCGAAATTTCAAATTAAAAGTTAAAAAAAATATGGTTGTAACTTTTATATTTTACATACATTGCTTGTATCTATGTATATAGCAATGGTATTTAATCTGAAAACAAACTCAATTTGTAACAAAGGAGTAACAAAAACACGTTTACGAGTATTACCGCATTTCAAAAAAGGTAAAAACCCTTTACAAATTGCTCGATTGCCAACATATATGCTGTCCGTCTAGTGACTGCTGTTACAAATGTTATATTTTGGATCGGTTTAATAAATAATTTGTATGTAGTATATATATATTTAAAATCGACAACGAACCGCGACTAAATGTCGCAATGTTCATTGCAAAAGACATATGAATGTAATGTTAGCTTAATGCAACAGTATTGTCTTTCAAAAACTCAATACAAAAAATTTTACAAAATCTGTGTATATACTATATATATATATATACATATACACAGTTATATAAGTATATATGAATATATATGAGGTATTTTTTGGTTGTGGACTTTGATGTCCATATTGATTATAATTGAATGGGGATCGGGGTACGATTAAAATATTTGTGTTTGTAATGAACTTGTTTATTAAAATTACGAAATTTCTTGTATTTATAGTCAAAACCAATTGAATTTCGGTTACTTGCATTGTTGTTGTAATAGAAATACGTATAATGGTAATAGTTTCGATTTATTTACTTTATTTGCACATTTATCAACAACATCAACAACGACAACTACTTTGTATTATATTTGTACTTGTTTTCAACTTAATTAGACATTTTCGATTAAGCTTTTTACAAACAATTATTAAACATACACGATGATACCATAGCACAATATTATACATACGTACCTTTTTGTTTTTGTTTTTTGTTTGAATCGAATAGTGTATTTTCGAGTGACTACAGTTATTAAAATTACGTAACTTAATCCAACTTATCAGTCAAGTAAACAATGAATTGTAATAAATAAGCCTGCAGTATTATGTAAACTCTGTGAATTTATAGTTTATGAACTGTTTAATATCTGCTTCCTTCAATGCCCAGCCGTTCCTCAATTTTTGGTTTAGCAACGTCATTAAGTTTAAAATATTGAAATGTGTATTACTGTACGTGTATCTGTCCTATTTCCAATGAACCTATTATCATATGTCAAATCTATTATATACGAGTATATGAAGTCCAATTTATGCCCACGGGTATAATCAGCCATACACGTGTTATCGGTTGACCTGATCAAAAAAGAACGGGTAGTTAGTAGTCTATTGATTTTAGTCTTCATTGATCTATATGAGACAAAAAAAAAAAAATTCACAACTCAATTGATCACCAATTGATGTATTTCTGATACAATTCTGAATTGCATGGAAATGTGTTCGACTTTGTAGACGCAGTCTTTTTATAAATAGTGCTATCTCGAAGACAATTAATTCAGATTTTATTATCGTTATGGGATTTTATTTTACCGCGCGGCTGGTGGAAAGTTAACAATGTTTACATCATGCCGATTTCCACTCTGTCATACTTTAACGAATTTTTGGGAAAAATATCAGAGTTTGGCCTTTATAAAATTAACATAATTCCTAACAAACTCGATAAATTGTTGGGCTTGATGTACCGTTGATACCACTTCAAATTTTTTTTTTGTAATTTAGTACGATCCTCCTGTTCTACCAAAGGACTCGTATGACCCTGCTTTGAAAATAGTTATCGAAATGAAAGGCTATTTACTTGATAATAATATCAAATTTTCTTCTGTTAGCTACATTAGAGTTAAATTTTCAAAAGCTGGCTTTAAAAAGCTGAATAGGGAGCTTTCTATTTTAACTTGGTAAGATTGTGTCTAAGATGATGTCTTAGATTTAAATAAAACTAATATACATTCATTTGAAACTTATTTTCCCAAAATCAATAAGTAAAAGTATAAATCCGTGGTTCTAGAGAAGGTTATTTAAGTCAAGAATAGAAAAACTTGAATTTTTAAACTTAAAAAAAAACTGGTTGGCTCTTCTAAATTATATACTTCTTTGCATTGTACATTTGAACAGATGGTATAGTAAGGCTTGTTTGCATACAAATTACTTAAATTTTTTGGAAAAGTTTTATGACTCGCCAAAAGCTTTTGCAGCTTGAATGGGATGTGATACCACACCCACCATTTTCTCCAGACTTAACACCCTCTCAAAATTGTTTGTATTTGTAATTTTTTGTAAATACTTTGCCGTAGAATATAAAGGTTCACTTGGAAGGAAACATATTTTGAATCGGTACGACGATGACAAATTTAAAACTAAAGTCCGATGGGTCTAATAAATAATATCGCATTAAGTCATATACTGGTCTAGGACCCCCTGTTTATCTTCTTTGTCGGATATGGTACTCACTCACAGAACAAATTATATATAGTTAATAATTTAGTAAGTATTTCAGCTAAATCAATGAGGCTTTTTGTAATTATTTAAATTTACTTGAAACATGCAGATATGTACTTTCGTTAAGTATGCTTGTATGTTCGTATGTATACGAGTATATGTCTTATTTATTTATAAATAAAGAATTGTAATTAAATTTACATACTTGTAATTCATTTTCATTGTCTACGCAATACAGAAGTTATTATTTATATACGAATATGTTAAACTTGTAACAATGTAGTATTATGATTATAAAGGAAATGAAAAATATTTAACGAATTTTAAAAAGGAAATAACTGAAGGGATATATGATACTAAAACATATACTGCATTTACGTGCAATAAACTATTGATTTTATAGTTATATATGCTGTATAAATGTACGAGTGGTATATTTATTTTCAATCTATACGGTTTGCTTTACGACTTCAATATATTTATATAGAATAGTACTAATATTTGATAAAGGTATTTATTAGTTGACGAATACAAATTTAGAGTCTAGAGACCACACACAACATTTAAACGCAAATGCAGTTAGATACTTTTTCTGTGTATATGTGTGTTAGTTGTGCAAAATGCGCGCAGTGTACATACATATTATATGCAATCAGTTATGTAGATACCTTTGCAATTAAAAATACAACAAACTTTCAGCAAATAAAAGTGCAAGTGTTTTACTCTTTTTTTGTTTATTTTATAGTTTTCGATCTTTCTCTAAATTGAGTTTGATAGTTTGAGCTTCAGATATATACTTTGCTGGTTACAAAGCTGTAGGTATACATACATACATATGTGCGCTGTGTGACGCCAAAATATTGCATATTAAAGAACCTCATCATTTGAAGATTCACTAATTAATTTTCATATACAGACATACATATACGCGGCAATGGAGCTATCTTTGTAAATTTTTATTTATATTTGTACTTATGTTTAAAAATTAAATTCTTTTCTGAATTTAGCAGTTGATTTATATTGTAAGTATCCAATTCTTTTTACAACACTGAAATAGTCATCGTTATTGATATATGTAAATAAGTTTATTCTTGCGACCGTTAAATTTTGAAATAAAAAGTTTAAAATGAGAGTACAAGTTAAAGGACTGTTCTCAAACAAATCTTGTCTGAAGAGGAGAGTTAAAGAGGTGGAGAGGAGGTGAGACTTGTGTAGTTCGAATAGCAAATCCAGCAGTTGGTTGGGATTCACAAACTGCGGATTGAATTGAGAATTTCGCAAAGACTTTGTGAATACAACAACAAAAGTTCACACAAATATATCTTAAAGTGTTTACAATGTGATTGGCTGTAGCTTAACAAGTGTGTTTGCGTTTCATTCAAATTAGTTGTATTAAATTTTTGTTTGATTTTCTTTAGCATACATAAATGTATGTATATTTAAAGATATATACAACAATTCACTTAAATTCTATTCTAATATATGTAAATCGCTATCGATATTTGCGTATTTAGTTTTGTCATTTTAACCGCTTGACTTTGATACAACTAATGCGGAATAACATTCAGTATTCACTAAACCGTTGACAGCATATGTTACAGCATCCGAGCAATGTATCGTAGAATTTTTACAATCTGAAAACTAACTAATATATTGTTTTAAATTACAATCATTGGTATTACTTCAATGACTATATTGGATTTCACACGTTTTAATTGATGCAGCGCTTTAGTATTTATTTAAATTTTGTGGAGCGAACGACATACGGTCTTTTTAAGTATTTGCTTCGCATTAACTTTTTTGTCACTGGTCATAAAATATCGATTTTTTTTTCATAATATGCATTTCATGCCATAATTGTATTTAATTTTAACACTCCAGGGTTTACTTAGCACGACAAAGGCTTTATCAGAAGAATCAATTTTGTAAGTTATTTGCATCCCCAAGGTTTTTGTGTGTAGGCAGATAAATAGAAGAACTAGATTTTCGTCAAAATATATATATATTCTGTATATAAAGTAAAGCAGTTGGGAAAGATCTTAAGAATATATCCATACTGTGTGCAGTTCAATAAAAATCAGAGTTGTGAATTGACAAACACTCTCTCCTAACAACGTTAAAGCTCCAATGAGTACAACCCGATTTAAAAATGATTTGAAACGAAGTTGGAACTGGCTCATGCATGACTATGAGAACATGAGAAGATATGTCAAAATGTTCAATCTCTTAGGTAAATTAGAGTATCCTAGAGGGCATTGCTTATGAAAATAAGGCTTAGGTGGCATATAATCCCAAAAAATAAACAACTTTTCCAAACCAAATTCCGTTGCTTATATACAGAAACCTTTTGAATGTATGCATTTGGGTATATATTTTTCAATTTAAGGTCTAAATTCGATACCAGGACTTAAGCATTATATAAAAGAGAGCAGATTATGTCATGAACTTTAAGATCCCTCCATATGACAACATGTAACGTTACTACAATGTAAGTTTTTAGTATACAAAGTAACAATATAAAGTTGGCACGATAGTTAAGTCTACGCAATCGGAACGGACCCAGATTTTTATTCAGCCAAGGACTGTCAACTCGGAAGAATGCTGCCGCTACAACAACAACAATAACAAGTAACAATATAACATATACATTTCAAGCCTATATGTACTGGTTTTCTGCAGAAAGGTAACCTGAATAAGTATTTGCTCACAAAATTTAAAATCCTCAATTAAGAGGACTGGTCGGAAGATATTAAATAAATCGATTTTTCGTTTAAATTGCATGATTGTATTTTGGACTTCAACGTTGTGGAGTACTGAGTGCTTATTTGTGAACACCTGATATAATATAAGAGAGAGGAGTAGTGATGACAAGCATAATCAATCAAATATTTGGTGGTTTTAAAAGTAAATATAATATTGACTTTTGATTGCGTTTGAAAGTACTGCCAATAAGTAAAACTTAAAAACCAAATAGTGCTGACACGGTCTGCTAATGATAAGAAGATAAATTGTAAATTACAACTCTTAAAATTTGTTTTTATGCCCAAATGGGAGGCTTAATGCGGTAGTATGTAAAACTAAAAATTAAAATCACAAATAATAAGGGAAATAAAAACATATATCTGTGTGTATAAAAAAGAAACCGCTGAAGAATATTTTTAATTACCATTTTTTTCTCTTTGGAAACGAGAACGTTCTGTGGTTAACTTCCGGTAGTGCTTGGATGACTCGGAAGGTAACACACACGCACGCACACAGAAGGCAACACCAACACCTGAGCCTACAATCTGGCGCTCACTTGTAAATTAATTGAAGGCACAATAAGAAGCTTCGCTTATGACTGCAACAACGAATTAGTCGATTAATATATTAATTGAAATGAGCCTACTCCGTGACGTAGAGTAAACCGTGCGATTTCGTGTGAGAAGTCTGTGAAAGTTGCAAAGCAGCAATCAAGCGCTTGTTGATTGTATATTTGGAGAATTTGAGTATTAAGTAGAAAATTCGCTCCTATTTAAATAGTACTCTCTATTGTCGTGGTACGGGCATGCAAATTCCTAGCGGGATATATGTATATATGGTATCGGTGACGCGCGAAGGCGTTAGAACTTAATCTTCAGTATTACTGATTACCAGGAGTTTAAGGTTAACTTTTTATATTTTATTTTAATTATTATTTATTTTTGATTTTTTCTTAATTTAGTTTTTGATTAGAAGTAATTTGCATATCATGATTATGTTAAATTTGATTTTGCATGGCAATTTATCACAATCGCTTTGATGTAAATTGTTATTATTATTGTTATTTTTATTATTATTTTTAATGTGTTTATTTTTATATTTATATTTCTTTTGTTTTTGGTTTTATCATTATTTAATTGTTGCTGTTATCCTACGAATAAATTCTTAGGTTAATCGAGGGCGCAGATTTCGTCATTTGACTTTTGTAAGAATAGCTTCTGTATTATTCTTCCGTTCTTCTTTTCAGTTACGATAGGCAGTAAATCGGATTTCTACTGTGGATTTTATTTTGCCTAGGTTTTGATACACAAAGATAGAAGAAATTTAGAGGGGTTTTTCTCTAAGAAAATCTGTACAGGAATATTATAAAGTTAGCACAGCAAGTATTTTCATTATTGTTGCCACTTATCGTCTTTCTCGGTTACTGTTACTTTTACAATATTGATTTGTTATGTTTTGGGTTCGTTTATAACTGTAGCTATAGCGGTTGCCTTCGTCGTTTTAGCTGTTGTCAGAGGTGTAGTTTCTCGCGCAATTATGTTTTCACTTGAGTCTTTACTATAATTCATATTATTTTCAGCTGTGGTTGTTGTAATTGTCGACGATATGGTTGAAAAAGGAGCAATAAACGTTGTTGTAGTAGCAGCAGGAGTTTCATAGTCGTAGTTAACCTTCGTAAAATACACAATTGCATACATAAAGTAAATAAAAAGTACATGTTAAATCGAGTTAAAAAAATATTTGCTACATAAAATATTTTTCATAATTATTTTTCAATTATGACTACGGCAGTGTACTTGACGATGGCTTCGGTCGCCGCCCTACGTTTCTTCCCTTATTGTTGTTGTACCTGTAGCTATCGTTACTTGACTTACTTATACAAATGTAGACATAATATATAGAATTATATTATATTTAAAGTAGGTATTGTATTACATAAGCTTTGTAGGAAAGAAAATAAAATATATGTGCTTTTTGAACTTTCGGGTGTATAATGTCTAAAGTATATGTATCCATATATAAGCATATGTGTACTTATTTATCTTATTTGAGTGTTAGCTGTCTAGTATAAAGATCTGCCACAGACGGCTGTAGGCTGAGTTGCATGAAAATTTCATTTTTTGATTTGGCACACCAATTCACACGTTTATGGTATATTCTGTTCTGAATGAATTGTCGGTCGGCCGCCGGTTTCGAACAGTTTTTGCTGTAATATTTACAAATTACTTAAACAAAAGATTTAACAAATATATTTACAGTTGCTTGAGCGACTTCACTTAACACTAAATAAAGGTAAAATAAAAATTGTATTAAAATAAACAAATATTCTTAGTTAGTTCGTTAGTTCCATGAAAGGACCCAGATTTATTAGCATGATTTTTTGTAAATAAAATTAAATTAAATTGCTTCGTTGGTAGAATTTGTAGTAATTGAGAAAAAATTAATTCTTCGTAGTAGCCAAACAACATTAATCTCCTCCTTTAAACTATTCCTGTAGATCAACTGTGGTGGAAGTTTTTCAGCCCACAGTGTAATAAAAAGTGTAGTGGGAGCTGCTTTGAGCTGGATAGATGCTAATTAGCTTATTGGTGTCTTGATAGAACCTTATAACCTCAGTTATTTATTAAGGCTAACAGCAACTAACTAAAGCAAACTTATTTTAAATACTAGTTTAAGCAGAGATAGAAAGACAGTCAGGGAGAAACTAAAGATAAGCTAAACAAACGAAAATATAGCATTATGCACGCACACATAAAAGTACCGAAAATCAAAATACAAACACATTTGAAAACTAGAGAATTAAGAATACGCACACACAAACATACGCTTGAAATAGATAGAAAAGAAGTAAACTGTTAGAATTGAAAAGGCAGACGAAGAAGTATAGAGATAATCAAAGATACACAGAGAACGATAGAGGCAGACAAGGAAAAAAATCGGTAAAAAATTTATATAAATGACAGAATAGTAAAGTAACACTGCCTTCATTTATTTACCACTCTTCAACCTTACCATAGCTTTTTTACATGTGTAAGTAAAAGTCCTCATTTACATGGTACTTTGTGTACGACGTCAGCGGAATGTTTTGATGAAGGAAACATTCGAGAACACACGGGAAGCTTATTCGTTATTAGTCCACCTACCACTTTCAAACATCAAAAATTGTTGCAACAAAAACCCGATGTATATTGTTAGATGAAATAACATAATCCCTAGTTTATGAAATTCATTCACTTAAAATCGGATATGAGACCGTGCCTATAGTGAATACACGTACAAGACGTTAGGAAGTGGACACTGACAATTTTCAACCATCCTTTGCGCTGATGCGTAGACAGCGTATTGGTAAGGTAAATAAGTTGAATTCACTTAACGAAAAAGTGCGTATCTTGCAACTTAAAAAGTACTTATTTTTAAACAGAGTCCGAACTTTATGAGCAGATGTTGGCAGCAGCAGAGGAGCTTGAAAGTGATGACAAAACGCTGCTGCCGATGATGGCGATATATATGGTGGGTTGATGATGATTGAGAAATGAGAGGAGTGAAGATGGGTGGCTTGTGTTACTGCTGCACTGATAGATGCTGACGCGTTGGCTGATGTCTAGGATAATGTATGTGTTGATGTCAAAACGAAAACATATCTATCACAAAACAAGCTGTAAAAGGATACAAGTGAATGACTGCGCTGAGTTAAAGAACGCGGTTACACTTTTCATTTGTAGGGCAACACTATCATAAAATGTATGCAACTACGATAAATAAACAATAGAACAAAACGTAAATCTTAAAACACAATTTATAAAATGCTAGGAAAATGTTAAAAGTACAAAAGCAAAAGAACTTCAGTTATAGATTGTAGAAAATGCATGAAGAGAGTGTGGAAAATCTCTTAAACTCATAATTAGTAGCTTAGAAACGACGACAGGAAATATGTAGATCGATAAAGGAACACAATATTTTTCATATAAATTAAGTAGAATGCAATGAGCTTAAGAGAAAATAGAAGTATGATAATATTTCATGAGTTTTTTTTCCACTTTGCTTTTCTGTAACTTAGTGATTAACTATCTTTTATGTTTTTTGTTATTTTACATTTTGTCCGTTGGTTTGACTAGTGCGGGTAGAAGAAAAGTATACGAAAGAACTTACAGTACAAATGTTTCGTTAATATTTTTATCTACGAAACATGAGTGATGCTGCTTATTACTCTTGTTTCTTTCAAATATGATAATCGTTTCACTTTGTCAAATAACGGGAGATAATTGACTGAATGAATGCAGTCAATTGCAATGGTTTGTTTGCTCCTTGGTGTTTATTATTCATTTGTATGTTCGCTCGCTCACTCGCTCGGAATTTGATTAAATTATTCCTAATCTATTTTCTTTATATATTCTTCTTATTCGTTTCTACTTATGGTATTTGTTAGTTTTGTTCAAAGTCATAATTTTGTTGAAGTTATTTTTAAATATGCAAAATGCATTTTTCAATTATTTTTGGTATAAAACCAATTTATCATTTTGTGTAAATTCTTTTACTCCTCGAACAAAATATTAGGGTGATCGAATTAATTACTTTAATAAAAATGTTTATTTTTAATTCTAGTAGTTCCAACATTGGAAACATAGTAGGTGTAAGAATTTTGTCTACATGATTAGACCGTTTTTTTAATTATATAGCATATGGTTTGATATGCGCGGTCAGAATCGAGTGTGAGCAAATGCGGTAACAATACTACAACTTGTAGTTCAACCTATCACAAAGAGGTGATTCTATACTTTGAGAAAAAACCATAGTTTCACTGAGTATTAACAGCTTTAACTTCTTGATAGAATTTCCACAAAAATTAGTAAACCTTGAGTTTTTAAATTTTTAGAGTTCAACAAAATTATGCTTATGATACTCTTCAATGGATAATGCTTAAGGTATTTCGCTATAATTTAATAAATACATGTTTATATGTCGAGATTATCAACTTTTTATTAATATAACCTAACTTTTTCATACCAAATTTGCATATTTGTTAAATAATTTGAAGAAGGCATTTAATAGCTACAATGTGTACCTTATGTTACCACTAATATACTTCCTGCTTTACTCTAATTAAAACATTTCACTCTGGTAATAACGTTTTTCCGTGTATATGGTATAATATAGCTCACATGTTAGCTTACTCTCGTTAAACGTTATTAATGCGATTTGTGTATATGTATACATACATATTTTTTTATTATTTTCGTGGTAATGTATATCATTATTTATATTATTTACACTCGGTTATTTTGCCAATAGCAAAATATGTTTAATAGTTTAGTTTAGAATATTTTTTTTTTTTTTGATTTCGGTTGAGGTTATGAGATTTCGATTGATTTGTTCAATGTTTTGATAGAGAGCAAATCATACGCAATTCAAAAAAGAAAAAGAAGATTTTATGGATTAGTAAGTTTGTTAAGTTGAAATAGCGACACTCACCGATGATCTACTCACTTGCATGAACGCATAAACACCACGTAAAAACTCCATGTTAGGCTGCTGTTCTCTGGAACCCTTACTTGTGCGCTGCGCCCGACTGATATATTGCTTGACTGTATCGGCAACTATATGTGGCTTGAGTTTACGTGATAATCTGCAAAAAAGAAATAATACCATATATTTAGACTTTATTTGTGCGAAGATATCGGAGTAACAAAGGTGATGTGTTATATAGTCGGATTGAATAATACTGGTATATACTATATATATACTTTTAAAGTTGAGGCCACTGTCTCCGAATTTCGTCAGTAAATTTTAATAATTTTGGCTCTTTGGTGGATAATACTCGTATACCTTTCCTTGATGAAACAGCAAACCTTACTGAAGAGAAATATCAAGATAGCGGGAAAAAATGGCGTCGTTTCATGCCCCTATCGGGTCTACTTATGTAGTGCCCTGTTGAAAAGCCCAATATATACAGCGATGATCTTTACCAATAACATAAGCACCATTCTAGATCTAGAGTTCTGTATTTAAAAAAATATGTTCGGTATAAAAAGTGTTTTCGTATTTTCAATCAAACTTCAACTTAGTTTTTTATATTCCGCTAGACACATTATTCCTTCAGTGCAAAACTTTTCTGGTTTCTCGGTGAAAAACTGCGATAAGTGATTTTCATAGGCTTCTCTTGAAGCCTACTTTAGTCTATTAAGGGAGTTCTGCATTGACCGAAACAAATTGTAGTCCGATGGTGCAAGGCCAGGGCTATGTGGTGGATGCATCAAAACTTCCCAGCTAGGCTCTCCCAGTTTTTGCCGAGTTATCAAAGATGTGTGTGGTCTAGCGTTGTCATTTCTGTTGATCAGTTCTAGCCGGTTTTTTCGATTGCTTTCTTCAATCTCATCAGTTGTTTATATTAAAATGTGGAATCCATCGTTCGATCAGGCTGGAGCAGCTCATAGTGCTTTCAACAAGACGGCGCCACTTTCCACACATCGCATCAATCAATGGATTTATTGAGAGAACTCTTTGGTGAGCATATAATTTCACTCAACGGATGAACCATCTGAGACGTAAATGAGACCAACATTTGAAAAAGATAATCTTCAAAAATTAAATGCTAAAGAATGTTCTTTAGAATGATAATAATTAAATTTGAAGTTTCCGTGTCCTTTAAAAAAATATCGGAAAACGAAATGGATCGACCTTTAGATCTTCTTCTCTAAAGTTTTAGACAGACAGCCTACATGTTTTTATATTCTCGGCACATGTTGATAAAGATAATTGAGACAGATATAGAGTTATATATAAACAAAATGATCAGGAAGTCAAGATGAGTTAAATTCCGTTTGTCTGTCTACAAGTAAGCAATATCTTGAGTAAAAATTGAGGTATCTTGTAGCACGTACTATTTGATTTTATGGGGAGGTAGAAAATTGGAGCAAAGATCAGGACCACAAGATACAAAACTTTATTTGGTACAAGATATCGAGATAGAGAGAAGCATTACAAGAAATTGACAAAATCGGAAGATAACCACGCCCACCTCTCACGGCTAATAGCTATGTTAAAAATTAATAAAAATGGGATAATTCGCTACAGAAGAAGATCAGATGCATTCAAAATTACATTAAAGATTCTGCAAGAAATCATAAGGAAATATAAAAAAATTGGGTTCTAGGATTTTTGGTAAAATGTCATCCCCAAGAGATGCATAATATCATTCGAACATTTCTGTTACAGTGATAATTCCTTTGCAGTGTTGATGATGTCGCTTATAGGTCGTTGAACATTGCAATCCTTTAAAGAATTCCCATAAACATTTTGAAAGGCCGTTTTTGCCATGATTGTCTAACTCTTTACATGAGAGATGACGTGTTTACATAACTTGTACGTTTACTTCGAGTGGTCATGTGTAGGGCACACGTGTTATATAGTTTATTTAAAGTCCGCAGAGCATGTAATGCATTTGATCTAATGGGCGTGTAAAAGCATAAGTATGAAATTAGCACCTGAATACAATTGTTTTCTTGCTGTGGCCGTTTTTCACCTCCCATGAACAACGCTTAGAGATGTATTATTTACAAAAGGCGCAAATGTGTGTCTGTTACTTAATGAAAACAAAGCGGTGCTTGCATACATACATATGTATGTCTTTAGACGTATACGCTTGCAGAACTTCTAACGGAAGCATTCATTAAAAGGATTTGTGTAAGTGAGGACCGCAGATTGTGGTACAAGTAGGAACAAAAGAGTAAACCGCCAATTCAAATGACTTTTTCATGCACCTATTTATATACATGCGTTTGTAAATTTATGTATGCAATTAAATTAACGTATATACATACGTTGGTGAACACATATTTATGATACCCAAGGCAGAAGGCATAATTACCTCATTACTTTTGTGGAGTTTATGCACACACAAGTGAGCGCGTCCCATATATATGTGAGCACCACAATATATATACCGCTCGTACAGTCAAATTTTTAGGCGGTTGACATTAGAAACATTACTTGGACAAGTAGGGCAGGATTTTGAATGGGTTATAAAGTTAATGTGTGAACTGATTTAAACCAATTTTGGCACCAAACTATATACTGCTAAAGAAAATTCAGTAACTCAAACAATATTTTCTCTACTGATAATCTTGTCACATTAATTTTTCCTACTTTTCATTACTTTATCTAAACTATCAGCTGCCTCTTTCTATTTCAGCCCAATAAACACAATTCATATTAATATATACTCATTCAAGTTATGATATCAAACATATCGATCGATAAATTCCAAATACACCAATCAAGACTCGGAGAACTTAAAATTTAATGAGAGAATATATCTTATACCTAGCAGTCTCTGCAAACCTCATTTAGACATGTCCCTGAAGGCCTAAAATGTTGGTTATACGGGCCCAAGGAGAATTTTGTTTTTTACATACAGAATAGGGTATATTAAGTTTGCCACGAATTTTGTAATACCCAGAATGGAGCGCAATTTGCTAAATTATTAGAAAGTTTCGTCGTCATATTCCTAAACCCATTCCCGTCTCGACAACTACGTTGTCAAAAGCCACGACATCGTTATTACAATAGTTTTAGGTCTTTTAGTACGAGACTAGCATTGGCACTTCATACCTACACTTGTTGGAGATCTTCTGTATCTCTCTGATACCAACATATTAACAAAGATGTATGAACAACTGTCATCCCTGCCAACCACGGCTACCCTCTTGTGTCAAATATTTCAATACAACTACACATTTTTTCTCTTTTCACTAACACCAACGCACATTTTTGGGTTATTTTTGGTTGTATGATCACATGTATACGTACGTGTGTGGGTAAAATATTCGCTCGGCCTATAGCAAACTTCACATGTTTAACCACAAGTTTACCCACATGTTACCCATTGATTATCTGGTTTTTTACTCGCTCATGTTACCCACTGATTATCTGGTTTTTACCCGCTCATGGTTGGCAGGGATGAGACAAGCTTTTGACAACGTCTCAACGGCTAGATGTGGCATTCGAATGTTCTGAATTGCCAAAACACTACCGTAATATTTTCAACTATTCCGTAGACGTAGTTAAACCTATTCTAACTCATTGTTTTTTTATTTTGGCAAAAATTGTCAGACAAATTTTCGAGCGTAAACAAACAACTACCGTACACATACTAATTCACCTATTCATATAAACGGTTTTAATGATTATCGATTCAGTTTGTGCTTGGATCAGTCCTTATCGAATTTGATCAGATGGTATAATTCTGATAAGAAATATACATACATGTGCAGATTATAGCTTCGGTTCAAACGAAGTTAAAGTTTCTTCTTATTGGAGTTTTATTTGGGTTAATTTCAAGATAAATGTTTTAAAGGTCAGTACGCTTATTATACCAAAAACTTCGATATATTGGTCAGAACATGGTTGTAGTCCGATTTCGTCCTGTTTGAATCCTTATCTTAAAGATGGGAATCTTATAAACCAAATTTAGTTCAAATGTATCTACAATATTGTAAACTAAGCAGTTTTTTAGTTATATCTTCCTTAGGAATGTTTCATATAAATATAATTTTGTCAACAAGACAACTTAGGTATCCACAAATTTAAAAAGTTAAGTACTATATAACGTTTATTATTTCGTAGCATATTATACAAAATAACACAATTGTATTTTCAGTATGGAAATAAATATATAAAAACTCAAGAGTAACCCCACCCATCTGCGGAAGTATTTGTTCTTGCGACTGCGGTCTTTGAAAGGTTAATTTAAAATCCGTAGCCGCAAGTGTCAGAAAATTAACAAGCGTGCGTTTGCGGTTCCCCACGCACAAAAAGCAACTTAAGGCAAAAAGTTTGACAAATGAACTTTTTTTCCGAAAATCATATTACATTACTGTGAAAGGCCTTTTGTTTGCAACTGATATGTGGCTGCTTACATGCTTAAAGACAAAATGTTAATTTATTTACACTCATATTAAAGCTGAATGCGGTTCAAAGTCTACCTGCCTAAAAAAATTGTATTTAAATTATGGGAAGACAACGCACTTAGTAAGCATTCCAAGCATAGAAAGTTTAAAAGCGAAACTCTTGAATTGCCATAATTTAACATTAGCAATCTGAAAAGGCGTACAACAAGAAAAAAATTATCGGAAATTAGAAACACTTCCAGGCGTCGACACATAACGTGACACACAAGCAAAAATTCTCACTGAATACAATCACTGATTTGATTGAAATAAATGACATCAACTTGGTGAAAGGTGGGATCGAATACGAAAGCCTTATGCCAAGGAAATGATGTCAGGAATGCACGCTTTTCGAAATATGTATAGCAAAATTAGTTGCTTATTGAGTTTTAAATTATATGTAAAAGATGAATGAAGCAATAAGTAGAGTGAAATAATTTGTAGGCTTTAATACGGATGGAAATACTTATTAAGAATCAGTCTCAAAATAATCAAATTCGAAAACTTAAAGACAGAATCTGCGCCATTTACATCATTGCAGATTCATAAATTAAAGTGTAACTTTATCTTTTTCGAGAGGGCTTATGTCAATCCTTATACACTTTTCGATCAAAATAGGAACTTCATTAGTAAAAGGATTTCATGCAAGCCAATATAAAGGCGGGAAATCTCATTTTTATGACATCTAATAAATAAGTACATGTGCAAGAAAACATTTATCATAAGTTGCAATATTCATAGGGCATACTTAGACAAATTCAACAATATGTACGTACAGCCATTTAAATAAATTATGAAGTTATAAAGTGTTCCCCAACCACAAATTGACATGTGAAAACGTAAAATCGTTATTAAAAATATATGTGTAAACTTAGAGTATGAGCAGAAATATGCTGGTAAAAGCCCAGCAGCACTAAACTAGGAATTAACAGGAATTGAACTAGTCAGGAAAATCTCAATGTTTACTAATTAAAATATAATTTACTAATGACTACTTTACTTACTTGGCTTCAAAGGTTAAAAAAAGGATAAACATTTTGAAATACTTATTTCAAAAAAAAAATAAATAAATAATATAAAATCTGGAAACTTATAATAATTTGAGTTGCATTATTTAGTTCATTTAAACAAATTAAAAATTAATTGACAAAGTTAGCCGTTTTGCGTTTGATTTTCTTTATACATTTTGAATTAGTATGAGCTTCGTATATATTTTTTGCTGAAAACTGGCGATTGATAGTTCGAAGGGCGCCCAAAGCAGTTAGCTCACAAGTTGTGTTTAATACTAGTTGCGAGTAGTTCATGCCTATTTAACTTAACAGTAGGGAACCTAGAACCAGCGCTGCTCTTCTATTTATACACGCACTAGCACGCCCCACATATTAAACTGCTAAGACAAGCTCTCTTCACGTAGTACACCTGTGAATCCCAATTGCTTGCCTTATGCACGCAATTTATATGTGCAACATGAAATAAAGTCAGTTACAAACATAAAAGAATGTGTCGCGTTTGGGTCGTTAGTCTTTCGCAAGTACTCGTAGTCGCTATTTGCTGTTGGAGTCTGTACGTGTCTACGGCTAAGTGATATATAGTGTGTGTGCAACCACAAGCACACTCGAATTTTGCTAAGCTTTTCCTACAGATGTCGTAATACCTTTGATTTTCATTGCACTTTTTGCGTAGAATATGCACACATTTATGTATGTATGGGCGAATAAATGATTGCACACAAGTGCATATTTCCATATTAGTGAGGAAGGTATTTGTGGGTTAAATTTAATTTCCAGTTTTATTACCACACTCAACTTATCACGAATACATACGCACATATGTACTTGGGTAGGTGCACACTTATGTATGTACTCGGCAGGGATATTGTTACCCGTTATTTTCCGCTAGAAAATGACTTTGCTGCCTTAGCAACCGTTACTAGCAATTCGCAAGGTTTGCCGAAATTAAATGTTTATATGTGTGTGCCTACATACATATATACTGCAAGATATGTGTAATCGCTCGATAAATTTACATTTCTTATGCTAGCTCTGCAAAGAAAGTTTTTTCGAATGTACATTACATACTATATCTAAAATATATATACAAGTATGAATATAATCAAGAATCGTAGCAGATACATACTTATACAATTTTCTCATATACCGTTTTCGGTGACAAAGTAGGCAAAAAAACTATTAATTATAATTTTCTTCAAACAAGGTATTCATTGTCAACACTATTTGGAAATTTCATGAAAGCCAAAAGCGTTAAAGTTTCCAACATTCTAATACTGTTCGTAAACTTTACTTCATTAGATGGGGTTTCTTCTTCCAAATTGAATAAATGTATTTGTTTTATGCCGACGAATCCAACACTATACGAAAATGGCTAAACTTATTAGTCTCAAATTTTAACACGAGCTTATTAAATATTGTATATTTTTAGTAATTAAACGGAGATTTTATTCACACCAATAAATATTTTTTACAAACAAATTAATTTTGAAATTTTGGTCAAAAATCGACTTTTGTTTTTGAAAAACTGCCATTTTCTTTATTTTGCTTATTCTTTCGATTAATTACTAGATTTGACATTACTTTAACTAAATCTGTTTCGCTTTTTTAATTTCTGAGGATCCAGTTCAAAGATATATTGGTCACCGCTAAACGTCTATTTTGAGAGAAGCTCCCAGAGATCATATTAAATCTTAAATACAGTTAAAGGATGCCATGTGTGTAAAAATTTTTGAGTTAATAAATTTGAAAGTTTTCTGAGAAAAAATTCTGCAAAATTCGCCTTTCGGCATTCTAACTGCATGTAACCCTTTATGTTCACCAAAATCATCATGAGGACTAACTGGGTAAGTAATGAGTTTAAATGCGACAGGTTCTTAAGTGCCATATTTTACAAATTTGTTATAACTAAAAAATCACAAAATGAACAAGGAAACGTCTAAGAAATTATAGTTCACACATTTGTTAATGCTTAACAAATCACAGGAGTCTTAAGGCACAAACGAATTGTTAAACGATGTTTATCGAATGAACAGAATTAGTTTAATTATATAAATAGTGTTATAAGAGAAAACAATTATATCCATATTACGTTTAATGCACCTTCCGACCAATATGGAAAGCGGTTTTAATAGCGGTAGTCGCACGGCAGGCAATAAGAAATCAGTTCGCTTTTACGGTGACCAAATCTTTGCAATCCTCTCCCGAAAATCAAAAGAAACAAAGGAACCATTTATTTGACTGTTAGACTGTTAGTGACTCATTTAAGCCGAACACGCCACAATTCGCGTTTTATTGCATTTTTCCACAAACGACATTTTTCGATTTAAGAACTTTATGTAATAATCGTTTTATTAAGCTCAACTTTTACTTCAGTTCCCAGGAATAGTTATTTGCTCTTATTTTCATTGAAATTTAAATGTTTCATACTTTTCTCATTGTCATATCGTCATCACATTCAACTACTCTTCATGACATTCCTTTGCTGGCATAAATGTTTTACCCTCACCTTCCATCTACTACCCTGGGCTAGTATACTCCTGCCCGCCTTCCAATGTGAAATCATGCCAACTGTTGTCGTTTGGCCGTTTTGCTGAAGAAACTTTACAATCGCGGATGTTCACGACAGCAAAATAAATTAGGAGTTGATTCTCTTCGCTTTTTGTTTTATTAAATTCGATTTATTTAACGGACGAAATGAGGGTATTTGATTTGCAAACGACATTCGGCACTTGCCGTTTGCATCCTTTGTACTCTGCGAATATTTAATATTGATTTTTAACATGAAAGGAAATTTTTGCATTTCATTTCAGATTTCGACATTTGGATACGCGTGCGTATGCAAGCAACTACAAAGAATATATTCGTAAATAAAATTGTATACGTAGTCCTTTTGTAACCCAAAACTACCATTTTTGAAATTATTTGAAACGTCAGAAAACCAATGATTTGAAGAGAGAGTGCTTAGTTCGGGGGCAGCATATAATACAAAATATTAGATAGTCGAAAGTAGGTAGTATATAAGTAGTGTTCTAAGTTGACTTCACACGTTTTGTCGTCAAATTAAACTTTTCAATGGATGAGACTATGTCTCCTTGACGTTGTATTTCTATGAGAAAAAACTAGTAAGCCTTTGTACTTTAAAATTCTTAATTTATTCTTCAAAATATATGTCATCTCCCTCAGATCCCTCTTGGCTCGAAATGTTTTCAAATCCTCGAAACAGCTGTTAAAGTCAATTTCCGGAATAGCCTTCAGTGTGCGATTCACGATTAATGTTTTCAATTGACTCAAAACGGTTTCCCGGAAGCAGTGGTTTGAGTTTGCTGAATTGCCCGAAGTGGAGCTAAATCCGGCGAATACGGTGGTTGCGACGGATATTGCTGGGAAATTTTGGCAAATAACTCACGAAGCATCAATGCAGTATATGACGGTGCATTACTGAGGTGCAAAAATAAAAAATTGTCGGCCATATTTCTGGCCTATTTTTACGAAAAGCTTCGAGAAAACGACGTATAACACTCAAACAGTATTCCTTGTAGACATTTTGGCCAGTCGGAATAAATTCGAAGTACACCTAACCTCGATAATTGAACAAAACTGTTAACATACTCGTAACCTTGATTTTTGATCTGCTTTGACGTTGCTTTTTTCGGCTTCGACTCACCTTTGTCACGATATTCGATATTCTATAGATCGTCTGCCTGCGGGTCGTACGCATCGATCCAAGGCACATCGCCTGTATTAATGCGTTTCATAATATCCTGGTAGTCGAAAAGCATTGTTTCACAAACATTAACTCGACGGTGATTTTCGAGGCAATTTAGTAATTTTGGAACCAATCGTGCTTTCACATTCCTTAGACCAAAATGATCTTTCAAAATGATTTTCACTGATCCTTTCGATATTTCTACGACACTAGTAAGTCTGTTAGTTGTCGATTCTCAAGCACCAATTCCTCTATTTTATTGACCTGTTGATCATCATCGTTAATGTTTATGGACGTCCTGGACGTGGAGCTTATTTGTTGAATAATTTCCTCATCGCAAAAATCGTCGAATGCACTTTATGTACTCCAGAAAGCCAAGAGTATACTCAGCATTAATGATTATTTTGATGTGACATTTGGCACAGATGTCACTGATAGTCATACCAACCTAGAAGAAATGTATTTCGACGAAAGGGTTTTCGCGCGAACTTTAAATTAAAAAGTTTTACTATTTTTTCCCACAGTAGTATAGGGTACGGATGAACGAAGTAATGAATTGGGTTCGCTGAGTCATCCATTTTATAAAACAAACCAAAATATGCTTAACGAAACATGTTTTGGTATTTTCGTAAATACACATATACTATATGTATGACATAATTGCCGACATATTTCATATAGAATTATATGGAAAGTTATACATTATTATATCCGGAGGTGTACTTTGATATGTCGCAAACCAATCACTGAATTGTGAACCTTTTGTGCTTTGGATTTCAATTATGACACTTGCCGCTAATTTCAAGAATAAAAAAAATCTATGCCCACTTTCTATTCAACTACATATTGAACCCTTCTTTTATCTTTATCCTTTCACTTTTCAGTAAATAACTAAAGCATAAAAGTTATCAGAATAATTCACAGCGAAAGTAGTGTTGTTGATATTTGATAACACTGGTAAGAGTTGTGTTTCCTACCAAACGATATACCTATAGAATACTTACATTGAAATACCATTGCTAATGGAAAAATATGCTCACTGCTGCTGATTATCTTAATACACAACGATTTTCAAGCTAAGACTATCTTCATAAATCGGTGAAAGCAGTTGACAATGTTATATACTAATGTCGGCCGTATCCGTTGTTAATTCCCTTCCAACATATCCGGTTGGCTAGTTATTTAATAAAAACTTCCGTTTGTCACTCATTTGCTAAATAGTTGTTTGTGTGTTGTACAAAGCGCCAAATACCGTTAGCTATACATATAAATGCAATATCAATTAATGTCTGCACATTGAAAGCTCCGAACCCATTAATGCAATAAATTAATTTATTTTTTAGTTTTTTTGCAGAAATAATAAAACCGCGCGACACATGTGTTGACTTTGCTACGACCGTGCGGTGAATGTGTGGCAATGGCGTATGCAGCCACACACGCGATTATGCGGCAATTTTACGGCCGGTGATTAGGTTGGAAAACTGCTACCAAAAATTAGACATTAATGTAATCGAGACATTTTTATTGTCATCATTAGGGCGTTGCAACCATCAGGTACGTGCAACATGATAAAATATGTAGCACAAACTAAACTGGAGGAGATCAAAGAGAAAAAGCATAAAACTAAAATGAATGAGGTTTGATGTCCGTGTGTGCGGCAGACAACATGTAAATACGCATGTGTGGGCATTGATGTGTTGCACTGTGAATGAACATTACAGATTTACTTTGCTGAAATTGCTGCATGAGAATAAAGTTGAGTTTACAGCGCATAACAATGTGTACTAGTGTGCGGTCACATGTCGACGCAACCAGCAAGTGCGCAATGACAAGTGCAACTACAATGATGACAGTGACAATAGCCGTAATGCTGATAACAACATGCGAAAGTCGTCAATGTACATGTTCTATACTCATTACTCTGCTGGTGGCGTTATTGTTGCTACTCCATGCCAGCTGTCGACGTCATTTATGACAATGCGCGCTGACATGCACTCACTCACACATGCATATAGTAATTCATGCGAGTGTATAAAAGGGTCGCATAAAAAATCCGCTTCGAGCAAACCTGCGCTTTGGCGTTGCTTAACAGCTATTATATTTGATCATACGATTGCGGGTGGCAGCGATCGACTAGCTTTATTTATTTTTATGACTTTTTTAAAATCACCCGCTTTTGTTCGCCATCTTTCACATGGAGTGTAGCAAAATCATTCAAACGACTTTAAAGCCAACGCTCACTTTTAAAACAAATACTTACAATAAACTATGACAATCCTTTAGTAAAGGATAAAATAACGGGTGGGCCATCTAACGTTTTAAATTTAATTATCTATATTTCGACATTGGAAATGTTAAATACCATTCGAAAAGTGACAGATATTCAGTAAAAAGTCTAAAATTTACGAAATGGGTCGCTATTCACTAGAAGAGCACTGGGAAATATTGAAAACTTTTTTCCAAAGTGGTGAGTCAAGTGGATGGTCAATTTTACCGAAAAATCATCTTTTCGGACGAGGCTCATTCTCACCTCGATGGTTACGCTAACAAGCAGAATTGTCGCATTTGGGGCACAGAAAACCCGCACGTAATCGTCGAGAAGCCAATGCATCCAGCACGAATCATTGTATGGTGCGGATTTTGGTCTGGTGGACTCATCGGCCCATTTTTCTTCGAAAATGAAGAAGGAACCGCCGTAACCATCAATGGTGAGCGATATCGCGCAATGTTAACCGAATTGAAGAGGAAGACTTGGACAACATTTGGTTCCAGCAGGAACACTCAATCTTTTACGCCCTATCTTCGAAAATCGCATAATCAGCAAAAGAGATGATGGGAAATGGCCTCCCATAAGCTGCGATTTAACTCCGTTGGACTATTTTCTGTGAGAGCTGTTAGAGATAAATGTTACGCTAACCATCCAGAAAAGTCAAGATCTAAAGTACGAGATTCAAGCTGCTTTAGCTGCCATAAGGCCTGAAACCATCGAGAAAGTACTTCAGAATTGGGTGGATCGGATAAGCTACTGTAAACTCAGCCGTGGTGGTCATTTGTCCGAAATTGTTTTCCACAAATAAATTTCATAAAACAACCTTTTAAATAAATGGTAGACCTTTGAAAAATATGAAGCCGTTTTTTTATTGACTTTTTGAATTTAAAATTTTATATGGCCCACCCTGTATAAGAGCAAATATCAACCTATTGCATTCAATTTCCTACTACAAATAATAAAGGATTACAGTTACCCAACAAACTGGTTAATTTTCCATGATGATAATTTCATAAAACTTAATGAAAGTCTCTGTAAAGCTCGTTTCCGCAGTAACATAACTCTGAAAAAATCGTTAAAATTATCTTCGCTTTGATTTGCAATAACCTATATTTATCCGAAAGCAAAGACACCTTCTTCTTTTTAACACGGCGTAGACACCGCTTACGCGATTATAGCCGAGTTAACAACAGCGCGCCAGTCGTTTCTTCTTTTCGCTAGGTGGCGCCCATTGGATATTCCAAGCGAAGCCGGGTCCTTCTCCACCTGGTCCTTCCAAGGAGTGGAGGTCTTCCTCTTCTTCTGCTTCCCCCGGCGGGTACTGCATCGACTACTTTCAGAGCTGGAGTGTTTTTGTCCATTTGGACAACATGACCGCTGTCTTTTAATTCGCTGAACTATGTCAATGTCGTCGTATATCTCGTACAGCTCATCGTTCAATCGAATGCGATATTCATCGTGGCCAACGCGTAAAGGACCATAAATCTTTCGCAGAACTTTTCTCTCGAAAACTCGTAACGTCGATTCATCAGTTGTTGTCATCGTCCAAGCTTCTGCACCATATAACAGGACGGGAATTATGTGTGACTTATAGAATTTGGTTTTTGTTCGGCGAGAGAGGACTTTAATTCTCAATTGTCTACTCCGCCGAAGTAGCACCTATTGGCAAGAGTTATCCGGCGTTGGATTTCCAGGCTGACACGTTAGTGGTGTTTACACTGGTTCCAAGAGAGGCGAAATTATCTACGACTTCAAAGTTTTGACTGTCAACAGTGATGTGAGAGCCAAGTCGCGAGTGCAACGACTGTTTGTTTGATGACAAAAGATATTTCGTCTTGCCCTTGTTCACTGCCAGACCCATTTGCTTTGCTTCCTTGTCGAGTCTGGAGAAAGCAGAACTAACGGCCCGGGTGTTGAGGCCAATGATATCAATATCATCGGCATCAGCGGTTGGTATCGAACGGCTCAGAGAGGTCCTTCCCGATCTTGACGGAGCTTTTGGTCTTGCTCAACGTCAGTATACACAGCCGTATTACCAAATTCAGACATCGCGGCATAAAGGCAGCCTCTTTTCGTGCTGTCGAAAACAGTTTTGAAATCGACGAAGGGGTGGTGTGTGTCGATTCTCCTTTCACGGGTATTTTCCAAAATTTGGCGCATGGTGAATATCTGGTCGGTTGAAAGATTTGCCAGGTCTAAAGCCACACTGATAAGGTCCAATCAGTTTGTTTACGGTGGGCTTTAATCTTTCACACAATAAGCTCGATAGAACCTTATACGCGATGTTGAGGAAGCTTAACCCACGCTAGTTGGAGCAGAATGTGGGGTCTCCCTCTTTGTGGATTGGGCAGAGCACACTTAAATTCCAATCGTTGGGCATGCCACTTATCAGTTCTTCGCCGCCGTGTTTGAATAGCTCGGCCGGAAATCCATCGGCCCCGCTGCTTTGTTGTTCTTCAGACGGGTAATTGCTATTCGAACTTCTTCATGGTCGGGCAATGGAATGTCTGCTCCATCGTCATCGATTGGGGAATCGGGTTCGCCTTCTCCTGGCGACACGTCACTCCTTGTCATCCCAGCTGTTCTCTTACATTTTCCGAAAACCAATGGTTTCGGTTGCAGCTGTACGTAAGGAGTTTGAAATGCCGGCCCACAGTTTCCTTATACCGAGTTGTTGACGAGTGCTTTCAGAGATCAGGAGTACAAGTCGAGTATAAAATCGTTCTGCTGTCTGTTGTGATTGCAGCTTCTCGACGTCGAACCTTCCTTGTGTTTGTTGGCGTGCGTCTTTTGCTGCACAGAGGTGGGTGCTTATCTTATGATTCTTTCATTTTACGATATATAAATATATTTATGTATTTGAATAAAACCTTGTGCATATAGTACCTTTAATAGTTGTCGAGATGAGACCATAACTTTTCAAGCCTCCCGAATTTGGGCATCTCATTGCATATGGCTGAAATGTAAGAACCGTTTCACAAATTACCACAACATAGTGATTTCCGACTTTACAGCTAACTGAGGCTGGCTGAGTCAAAATGTGCGAAGTTTTATTGGAATTAGGTGACTATGTCTTATTGATGCGGCCAAATATGGATGAAAGTAGTCTAGATATTTGGTCTAAACTTCATAACTTCAATTTAATAACTTTCGCTTTTCGGTTTCATTTTTTCTTTTTATCTGTTTAGCCAATGTATTAAACTTATTCTCTGTGGTGTTCATTTCCAATTACGAACCATACCTATACTATACAATTAGGAGGTACAAAAAGTTCAATTATGGCTAATGCATATCTATTAAGACCTAAAACTATCACTGATAGCTGTCGCTTTATGACGGTTCATGCTTTGAGTACTCTTCTAAATTATTAGGTAACTTGTAAAAGTGAGGGAACTATACCATTAATTGTTATAATAAAAGTGTTTTAAGCTAAAGTCTTTAATGGTAATCTCTTTCAAAACCAGTAAAGCTTATTGCAGGTATAAAACTTGGCTATTGGAAACTTTGTTGAAGTTGTTTTTTATTCGTAAGAGTTTATTAACTTTTAACTTTTCTTTGTAGATTTATACGGTTCAGATTAACGCGATTTTTAGTTTGCATTACTTTCAAAGTACTTATGCTTGTTACGCTTACAATGTGTGCACATACATAGTTGTAATATTTATTCTTGGCTTGCACTTCTAGAGTTCTTCAAGCACAAAGCATTTTCTGCAGTCAGTATGTGTTGCAAAGTGCTTAAGCTTAGCTCGTTACTTTAACAACCGCAAAACGCACAACAAGAGCACTCAGACACTTGAATGTAATGAAAATGAGCACTGCCCTTAGGTGCTGCAATATGCACTCTCACTCAAGCACTTGGAAACATACGATTGCGCAGGTTTTTACCTTAGGTTAAATACGACCTTCATACGACTGACGTAGAATTTTTTTTTTGCACTACTATCGGCCGAGGCGGTATGAAGCCTACAACAGGACCATACAAAATGAATTTTAAACGATTATATTATTGGAACAGTGCGGTATTAGTCCGCATTGTTATCTTGCAACATACCATATACCTACCACTTGGCTTTGTCTTATTTGATATGTTATGTCTTTTTAAGAAGGATGCATTAGGTATGAAGGGTACTAGATAACAGCATTTGGCTGGTGAAATTCTGAGTATACAATATTTAGGGCTTTGATAATTATTTATAACTACTTAATACATAATAATTTCTCAAAGCTAAATTTCGTTATCCATGAAATTTAGTTAATATATACCTAGAGATACTGACTGCTTTGAATTATTTCCGAAATTGTTTTAAATACATTCTTCTTTTAGCCGAGTAAACAACAATAAGTCAGTCGTTTCTTCTTTTCGCAATATGGTGCCAATTGGTGATTCCAAGCGAAACCAGATCCTTCTCCTCCTAGTCCTTCCAACGGAGTGAACGCTTTCCTTTTCTTTATATACCAATATTTACAACTCATGTTTACCTTACTTATACTTATTTTATCACCACTAACCAACTATCATGAAAACTTTGAACACATGTTTTATGCTGTTATAAAGGGTTATCCATTTCTATGTTCCCTACTTTATTAAAGAAAAAGAACAGAAACTTAAAATTTATTCGAGAATGTTTATTATCATTCGAAATCACATTCTTTGGAATTTATTTTTTGAAGATTATCTCTTTCATATGTTGACCGCGAATATGTCACAGATAGCCCAACCGTTGAGTCTAATTTTCGTTTCATCATTCGACTGGTAACTGGCGAATGGTACACGTGATGTTTTGTTCCAACGGTGTGAGATCAGACGATCTTGGTGACCAATAGACCGGTCCAAAACGTAAAATTATCTGCTCACCGAAGTTCTCTCAATAAATCCATTGATTGGTGCGATGTGTGGAAAGTGGCGCCGTTTTGTTGAAAGCCGAGATCACAAGCTTCAATTTCAGGCATCAAACAATCGGTTACCATGGCGCGATAATGATGTAAGGTCTTCCAAATCTGTTCCCTACTAGCACTGTCGGGCTCCTTTACCTTTGGAATATCTAACGTTAAAAATACTTCCGAAATCTTCTCATTTCATTCGGACTACGCTTTTCCTTTTGTATTTAACTTACAATTTTCACATAATTAATGTTAAGTTTCACTGATCACTGTCACAATTAGTGTGCCTCAATGTAGGCTCCTATTGGTTAGAAATGAAAATTTCTGCATCCCCTCTTCCCGTCAACAAAAAAATATGATGAAGAGTATCTTTAAGCTTTTGTTGATCTTGGCAAAGGCATAATTTTGTTGACATTTACCACAAGTCCATAGCTATGACCGTTTTTATCAGTGTACTAGAGCTTGAAAATCGCTTCAATGACGTGCTGCTGCAGAGTCAGCGCGCTAATTTTTAGAACAGAAGCTCGGTTCAGTGATGGAAAACGCGGTCATTGCTAAATAAATACTTTCATTTGTTCTGCCAATGGTTTTCATCTAAATATTCGAGGGTATCCGCTAATTACACTAACAAGTTAGGCGCTGTAAGCGAGAGGGGGTTAGGTGCATTGCGAGTACTAGGTAACAATAGAATATTACACAGCTGCCTCAATAAAGAAATGCTCTAAGGCAGTAAGTGGCCAAGACCCATTTTGCATGCGTCCTTTCTGCGAATAATAAGTGAAAGTTGAAATTATTTTATGCAACGGAAAATAATCGCATGTTATAATTAAACTTCGGATTCCGTTACATTTTCCGAAACGTTTAACTCAGACGTATTGTGCTTTTACTGCAAAGATTCCTTCAATTTCCATATTTCGTAATTTAAAAAAAGTCTTCCGTTTTGTTTTTGTGTTTTCGTTTTCAACATTGTCTTATTTGCTTTAATAAACAGTTACTTTTCTGCTATGGCAGTTCCATACGTTTTAGCTTGTTGGTGAGCTCGGTTCGCATATATGTATGTACATACTTATGTATGTATTTTAGTTTCATTTTGTTTGCAGTGACATTTCGTGCTTGCTATTAAATGCACACCTTGCTCCACATTTGTAGAGTTTACTTTGTATTGTAAAATGTTTTCGCTCCTGCCTGCTGGTGGGCCAATGCCTGAGCAAATATTTCCGCAACGCGGATAATCGTGGTCCGAATGGCAAGCGGTCTACTGTGTCTTTGCCACAACCGCAACTGAATCGCTTTACTTATGTGTGTATATATGTATGCATAAATGCGCCTATACATATGTGCTATGTATGTAAGTTTATATGAAGACCACTGTAATATTATGTCCTTGTTATTGTTTAGCGGCCTGCAATGCATTGCCGAGCTATTATTATAATTTTTTAAACTTTTTAACCCATTGGGCGCACTTCCCTCCTTCGTTTATCTTATGTCTTATGGCGTGCGATTTTGCAGCTTGTGGTTCGTGGCCGACATTAGCATATATTTATTTATATATGAATGTATATGTATATTTAGAAATATGTATTATGTAGAAGGGAAGGGGGTGTGGCGTAATGGTCGGAGTTTTTGCTTATGTGGTTTTCATTTGGTCATACGTACGGTTAAGTGTAGCGATTATCTCGTTAGTAAACTCTCATTTTTCAGCTTTTCCTCTGATTTAATTGCTATTGCTTTTTTTGTTTAATGTTTGTATCTATTATATTTATATTGGTCAAGATATTACTGAGGATACAAATAATTAGAGACCCAGTTTTGGTTTGCTGAATTTAATGCCTGAGTTAAATTTAATATTCGCAGTACCTGTAAATTTCGGGGAAAATTTAAATTTAAGAAAGGTCCGTCTGGCATTTTCAAAAACTCGAATTTTGTTTTTTATTAAAGTACACTTTAGGGGTTAAAAATAATATTCTGTTATCCGAATTTTGAAGCGTTTCAGTTAGTTAGTTTCGACAAAAAAAAGTGAAGATGCATATGTTTTTTATACCCAAAACAGGATGTCTTAAGCTTGGCAAGAGGTTTGTACCACCCAGAGAGTGGTACAACGTCTTTGTTAACTGCTGCTTCTACTAATAATACAAGGTGCGTTCCAAAGAGAAGAGGAATTTTGAATCTAGCGCCCCCTGCTGTCGCCATCTACATGTCGTTAGTTGCGTAAGAATCTGCTATCTTTACCGATTGACCATTGAGAATTTTATGACATTTCATAGATTGGAAGAGAAGTTATTACGTTTCAGTATGTTTGTGTTATCGGTACGAAAATGAGTTTCGAACAAAGAGCCAACATTACATTTTGTTTTAAAATTGACAAAACTTTTAACACAAAGTTTATGGCAATGATTTTCTTTTCCGTAGCAGAGTGCACGAGTGGTTTCAATGTTTTCAAAGTGGTCGTGAGGACATAAATGATGATCATCATGTGGGCCAATCAAAATTTGTGATCACCGGAAATTCCATCGAACTGTGCGTGAATTCATCAAAAATCATTGATCAAATCATCATTGAAATTCATGGAAATGGAATTGAATATCTCCAAAACATCGATTTACCGATCATTTGGGCTTACGAAAGGTGTGTGCACGGTTTGTTCCGCACAAATTGATTAACGACCAAAAATTGCTCAGAATCCAACATTCGAAGGACGATTATTTGACCAAAAATCACATTTTAACCATTAACTACTCCCCGTATTCACCTGATGTGGCACCGTGTGACTTTTCCTTTTCGGGAAAAATGCATTTGCCCATGAAAGAGAAGCGTTATCCAGACGTAGAGGCCATTAAAAAGGCTTGCACCGGCATGCTGGCGGCCATACCGACTAACGAGCTAAAACACTCGTTCGACATGCTTTTGGACCTTGCAAAAAGCTCTATTGAAGCAAAAGGAGACTATTTTGAATAAAATAAATTGATTTTGCCGAAAAACCATTTGTTATGTGTTTTTTTTTAAGTCCTGTTTACTTTGAAACGCACCTTGTAGGTAGGTAAAATGAAAAAAGTAGCGTTGAATCGTTTTTGAGATGTTTAGTGGGATATTTGTTTGCATTTCCTGAGGAGATTTACCTCAGTAATATGTACATTCTTATCACCATCCGTAGAGATTACAACAAGCAAAAGCCTACCTTCATTTCAAAAACACAAAATCGGAAGTTTTGACTTGAGATTTTTTGATTCAAAATTAGTCATGTTTTCGCCATAAGGTCAATATAAGGAGAAAAAATATTTTAAATAAAAAGTCACTAAGGAAGGGCTAAGTTCGGGCATAAGGCAAGTTTTCACCTGATTTGATCCATCGTCCATATGATATGTACTACTGTAAAAAATAAGGTGACATTTGAATTTATCGGGATTACGGGAGGGGATTACTTTGAAGGGGATGAAATTGATTTGAAAGAATAAATAAAGAATTTTCAAAATAAATACAATGTCACCTTTTTTGGGCACAGTAGTATACATTGCTATTAAAAGGCTATCTCGTTTATAATAAAATGTAAGTAGGTAGTATAAAGTGGACTGGAAGTTCGAATATCTTTATGTCAAAAGTATCTTATTTAAAAAAAAAAAATACATTCTCCTCGAATTTTAAGAATATATTTCTCAGGTTGACCGATATTTTGGGCTAAAGGTGAGCCCTGCGCATTCGGGTCCATATATTCCATATGAGGGGATGGAACAGTTACGGTCCACTTTTGACAATTTTTAGTCTTGAGCTGGCTTTTATCGGAATATATTCATTGCTGCTCCAATTATGTACTTGAAAGTAAAAGAATCATATAGAAATTAGATATTTTTTTTAGGTTTTATCTAATTTCGCCAATTTTCACATCGTAATTTAGGAGTATCAAGATAATTATAATTAGCAAATTTGGTTGAGATCGATTGAGTAGGCCCCTTAATATGGATTTTCACTTAAATGTAGACGGTGCCACGCCCTTCGACCGATCTTTATCTGAGGGTAAAATTTATACTTCTGACGCTTTTAGTTATAAAATTATTGTGCTTTTAATAGTTTTTAACAAAAACGTTATATTAGGAATGGGCGAGTTATAAAACGATTTTATCCATTTTCCTATTCACCGTGGGGGACTTGTAGTATTTGCTCTAAGCGAATTTGATTGTTACAGTTTTAGTGGCTTAGGAGATATATACATAGAACACATTAGAGGCAATTTAGAGGCAAAGGCAGTTCTCTCTACGATTTTGTCCTCACTTTTTCACAAGGATCACTTGTACCAAATTTCAGTAAAATATCTCAATTTTTAATCAAGTTATTGAATGCACGGACGGGTGGAATTCAAATCGTCTCATCATCCCGATTACACGGGTAGACACATAATTTCTGACATAAAAACTCTTAGGTGTTTCTAATGCAGTTTAACGCCCTGAATTCAAATCTAAAAACAGAATTTTCTATCACCCACAGATATTCTGCACCATACATTTTGCTTAACGCACTAGAACAGAAACTTGATCCACGTGATTGGCTATTATTCATTTTCCTCCAAACTTGGTTTAAAAGCGATATTGGTTCATAACGGTAACAAATAACCCTTTGTGCCTTAATTAATGCGGTTCATATGAAGGAATCATATGAGAATATGAGAGTTCTTTTAGAGCACATCCGTTATCATGAGTATGGTTGGGAAATATCTGGGGACCTAAAAGTAATAGCCCTTCTTCTTGGAATGCAACTCGAATATACGAAATATTGTTGATTCCTTTGCGAATGGGATTATGCACAGAAGCAGTAGCTAATACGTAAGGCACTCACTTCTACCATTCAATCTGTAAGATATATTATATAAATTCAAAGAGAATCGTTTTCTAATAATAGTGGTCATGTAGAGTAAATACCACCAGTTCATATTACTTGAACATATCTATTATTTGTCACAAATATGTAACATGACACTTACGACCCATATGGTCCGTCATAAGTGGATTAGATATGTAGTTTAGAACAAAATATGAAGCATTGTACTTTGCCAAGATGTAATTCATAAATCGTAAGATGAACCTTTCCACTTGTAACATATGGTCTATCTTAAGTGGATTGTAGATATAGTTCTTAGAATGTAAGATTAATATTTTTATCTAAGCTTAAGAAAAATATTGTATTTAAGAAGAAACGAAATAAAGAAAACCACGGAGTTGCCCACGGGAGTTGCTTACGGACAGTTGAGCGTAGTTGCCCACGAAACACCAACCGAATAATTAAGGTGTTTCCCTGCTTTGATACTGGCAATTTGCAATAGTATGAAATGTTCGGTAACACCTGAACTAAGCCCTTCATTCATGTGTTATACAAAGCTTTGCCGACGCCTGAAGGCAATTTCCGCGGTTTAATCTTTACAAGCTGCAATGGTATGAAAATTTCGGCTAAAACCTAATTCCTTAAAATTTTTTATACCCTGAACAGGGTATATTAAGTTTGTCACGATGTTTGTAACACCCAGAAGGAAGCGTCGGAGACCCTATAAAGTATATATATAAATGATCAGTATGTTGAGCTGAGTCGATTTAGCCATGTCCGTCTGTCTGTCCGTCTGTCTGTATATATACGAACTAGTCCCTCAGTTTTTAAGATATCCTTTTGAAATTTTGCAAACGTCATTTTCTCTTCAAGAAGCTGCTCATTTGTCGGAACGGCCGATATCGGACCACTATAACATATAGCTACCATATAAACTGAACGATCGGAATCAAGTTCTCATATGGAAAACTTTCGCATTTGACAATGTATCTTCACCAAATTTGGTATAGATTATTATCTAGGGCAAAAATGTAATATCCGAGAAAATTGTTCAGATCGGTTAACTATAGCATATAGCTGCCATACAATCTGAACGATCGGAATCAAGTTCTTGTATGGAAAACTTTCACATTTGACAAGATCTATTCACGAAATTTGGTATATACTATTTTCCAAGGCGACAATGTAATCTCCGAAGAAATTGTTTAGATCGGTTAACTATAGCATATAGCTGCCATACAAACTGAACGATCGGAATCAAGTTCTTGTATGGACAACTTTCACATTTGATAAGATATATTCACGAAATTTGGTAAATATTATTTTCTAAGGCAACAATGTAATCTTCGAAGAAATTGTTCAGATCGGTTAACTATAGCATATAGCTGCCATACAATCTGAACGATCGGAATCAAGTTCTTGTATGGAAAACTTTCACATTTGACAAGATCTATTCACGAAATTTGGTATATACTATTTTCCAAGGCAACAATGTAATCTCCGAAGAAATTGTTTAGATCGGTTAACTATAGCATATAGCTGCCATACAAACTGAACGATCGGAATCAAGTTTTTGTATGGAAAACTTTCACATTTGACAAGGTATATTCACGAAATTTGGTATATATTATTTTCTAAGGCAACAATGTTATCTCCGAAGAAAATGTTTAGATCGGTTAACTATAGCATATAGCTGCCATACAAACTGAACGATCGGAACCAAGTTCTTGTATGGACAACTTTCACATCTGACAAGATATATTCACGAAATTTGATATATATTATTTTCTAAGGTAACAATGTAATCTCTAAAAAACTTGTTTAGAACGGGTTACTATAGCATATAGCTTCCATACAAACTGGACACATAGTTACTAACAGAAATGCACCTGTGAAGGGTATTTAGCTTCGGTGCAACCGAAGTTAACGTTTTTTCTTGTTTTTATTTTCTTTTACGTCGATCACAGGAAGCACCATATGTATCAAAAGTATGAATTTTTACAGAATATTTTCGATATTTTGTATAAAAAAGTTTAACTCTGCAAAAAAGTATTAAATTTATTAAAATTATATGTGAAATTTTTTCTATCGACATTTTTGTTATTTGAGTTTACTTTGGTGATTAAAAGTTACTTTGACACCAGATATCTCATTTGGTATTTAATTAATTATTCTAAGCTGCTATTACTAATTAATATTTTGCAAACAGCTAAATCGTCGATAGTAGATTGATAAAAGGTTTTATTATTCCTGAAAGCTCCTATTCGGCATATATAATAAACCTTTACTTTATATATTAGTACAAAATATATATGTTTTCAAAACTTAAATTGTACAAAAAAAAAAGAAGTGTATATAATATTTACAAAAAATTCAATGAAAAAAGTCTTCCACTGCTGCATTGTCTAAACAATGAGCTACCATAGCAAGCTAATTTATACGTATATTTAACAAAATGGTAGTCTTTCAAAAACTATTTCCGGAGGATTTGTTTTCATAAATTGAATATGAAAAACACGGTTCTGACAAAAATACATTTAAATACGAACTCATTTGAGCTGATTGAACAAAGCGGTTACAGCTTAGAAAAAATTATTAAACAAGTATTTAAAAAACAATTAAAACTTTCTACGTTATTTTTAAAGATAATGTCAACTAAAATAATTAATGAAAAATTTAAGCTATGGTTTTTAGATATTTTCGCTGCATTTGGTTTTTAACTGGTTTCCGCTTTCTTTTTTCATCACTAAACGTATTTATTTCCATATATGAACGTATATGTTTCACGAAGTTAACGCTATAAATTAGCAGCATGATAAACTTAGCAATTTGTACCCATATTATATATATTACATACATACTTTTTTGTTGCAAAAAGTGATATTGCATACTCTAAGACTCAGGTATTGCATCAAGTAAATGTAATGTATGTATGTATATTATAAATTTGTTATTTCAATTGAAATCAACTGGGAAGACTAGTAGTCTGCATTGATTCAATACCAGTATTCAGTTTGCTCACTCGCTCTGAATACATTAGTGAGAAAGTAAGTCGCAGTATCCTTACTACATTACTCTTCCTGGTCCCCTTTTTCTAACAATGTGAACAAACTTGAGCTGTTCTATTTTCTTGAATGTTGCTACTTATTTAGATTCTCTCATGCCCTTATTGCTCTTTCTGGTGAGTTGATATTCGCTCCCTAAAGGCTTGCTCTGGCTTACTTTCTTTTGTATCTAATATATTAAATGTGTAATAAAAATATACTACAAATTAAAAAAGGATTAACAGAGTAGGTGAAAACTGGCGGAGTTGTCTTTAATAAAACAATTGTTGACCTATTCTAGAATTACATACAACAGCCGTTGTTGCTCGTCCCATTTTCACCTCCAAAACAAAGCTACAAATGACTATTTCTCTCCAAGTAGCTTGAAGTACAGGAAATGGGTTACGACATTAGCACTGGAATAATCAAAGTAAAAACAAGTGCAACAGTGTAAAAAATAATAAACAATCGCAACCGTAAAAGGGATCAAGTAAGAGTGATATATTTGTATGCACGTAAATTTATACATTTGCACAAATAGAAACATGAAATAAAATGATAGAAGTGAGGGACAATAGATGTACGACAATTTATGTAGCGCAAAACTAAGCAGGGTTCAAAAATTATCAGAATTGTAAAAACTAAAATGAACTATGGTATGTACATATGTATGCTAACTGAGACGAGCGACAAATGTTGTGAAAAATAGATGGGAAAAGTAGGTAATTACAAGTAGATATCTAGGGTACTAAGAATACACGCATTGTAATTCCCATAGAACTGTGACATCATCTAAATTGATGGAATGTATTGCTCATGAAAGCATGTGCGTTGTGGCGTCACTTATTCCTTAGTCAATAAGCATGTAATTTACGCTTCATATTGACTTAAGCATTTATATCTGATCTCTTTGTAAGAATAGAAGCTGGCAATTTAGAATATTATATTATATTAGTAATATCCTAAAAATACGGCAATTACTATTGTTTCGATCGGTAATCTCCAGAAATTAAAGTGGAGTAAATATATTTTAATTTCTTATAAAGCTCCACATACTGAATTTGATATATTTGTAGCTTATATGGTTATTGGACATAATTCTTGATAAGAAAAAGGGTCAGCAATTACACCTCAAATATCGAAATTAACATTTTTTCTTTCATTATTTTATTGATGTACTGTTCTGATTTTAATTAGTTCTATTATATTGTGAGTATATTGTTGCAAAAACAATACTAAGTACACTTTGATAGAGGCTATACTAGAGATATTTTTTCGTTGATTCAAGATAAAAACTTTTATCCATTCAAAATTAATCAACTCAACTTTTAAAATGGGTGCGATTACTCCAAAGTTGTTCCTTGAATATAGTATACCAAAATGCATATTTTTCAGGGTATATCCGATGAAATATAAAAAAAAAACTATTGATTTTCAATTCATATGACTCTTCGTAATCTCGCCATTGACATTTACTTATTATACAGGGCAAATTTCGAGAATATTTCGTTTGCCTCAATGTTTATAGTCGGAGAGCCTATAAAGTGTATATAAATGATCGGTGCGACAGGGTCAGCCGATTTAGCCATTTCTGTCTGTCCTTTTGTCTGTTTATATATATGCTTACTAATTTATTAGCTTTTGAGATATCGATAAAGTTTTGCACACAGTCCTTGCTCACAAGAAATCGTTACCTCACAAACCAATACCAATCATATGGGGTAAAGTCATGGTTGACCCGATTCAACCCATTTTTGACACACAAACAAGCCATTCTCAGAAAAGGATTAACCCATGAATTTCATTTGGTCATAAGGTATCATACTCTAAAGGCATTATTCGTGCAAATATTTATTCCGTGTTGCAGTCTGACTTCACCAATTTTTGCACTGTTTCATACGAAAATCCGTCCGGAGAGTCTCGAGGTTTGTGATTTCACCTTAAAGTGGGCGTTGCCACGCCCATTGTTTACGTTTTACCCCAGCTCCTTTAAAGCCTTTTCATACCGTCTCGGCTGCATTTTGCTGTTGGTTTATCGTAATTTAGTACTTCCTAAGAGCACCTTTATAAGAGGAGTGAACAAATTTATCTTCCGATTTCATCCATTTACTTGTTACTGTGATCACCTGTGCCAAATTACAGCTCTTTGTCTTAATTTGGTGCTTAGTTATGGGGCACTTTACAGATTTTCGTTTTAGTAGGCATGACAGTGCTCCATTTGCGTTCTTCTGAAATACCAACCGTCTTGCGATGCCGAGAAAAATATGTATGTATGTACGAAGTTTCATTAAGATGTCCTTTACTCAAGTTACAACTTGCACAAATAGACGGACGGACAGATTTTGAACAAATCTCTTCATCCTGATCATTTATATATGTATGTATTACCCTATATCTAAACTAAAATGAACTATTACATTCTGTAGCAAGAGTATAAAAATGCTGGGGATGGTTTTTGTTTCTGGGATGGCTGATGTTGATATTGGGTTAAATGGAACGTGGTACCCACACTAGATGAATCTGAATATTTTATAAACGATTTAATCGTTTAAAACCAAATTTGATGCGTAATACTTTTCCTACATTCTTAAGATGATCATTCTAATTGGTACCAACCATGCCCACTTTCCATCGATCAGAATATTGGTATACAAAAGTCTTCCCCACTGCTAGTAGAATTTTTAGCAGACAAATAAATTGTTAACGCGAATATGTTGATCAAATAACATTATGAATTTAATGATTTCTGTAAATATTATTAACAAAGCATTTTTTCTAACTTGGAAATAGTTTCAACTTTTCTAATATTATTAATCCTTCTTGTTTTATATATTTACACATATAATATAATATATTATTAAAACCCTTTGGAACTCAGTTTTTCGTATCTTTCCTATGTGTAGAATTGTACACGATTTCAGCACCCTAGTCGTACATATGTATGCATGTGTGGGATGGCCGCAAATGCGGCTTTGTTTAATCCCTTGTATATTTTTCCGCTAATATTGCATTCTCTTAAAGTTTGCCTGTTTTTTATCTTCCGAGTTGGGTGCTTCTTTGTTCAGTAGTGTTTAAGCAAATTTTGTGAAATGATAAACTGCATAATCATTTAGCTACGTCACAGTTTTGCATTCGTTTCTACATTGAATCTTTTTTGGGCTTTTCGGACTTAATGCAGATTAAGTGCGATTGTTGTTTCAACATTTATATTTTTAAAAGCAGCAAAAATATTCAGGAAACAATTAAAAAAACACTACAAATTCTTCATTTTTTAATTCAGTGAAGACTGACGAATAAGAAATAAGTTTAAGTAAGAAATCCTTGTTTTCAAATTCGAGCGCTTTGACTTAACCTGTTGCTCAGCTATACAAATAACTGAACTGATTCTTGAAGACATTTTTAAGAAATCAATATAATCTTTGTTATTTGTTTAGCGAATGTTGACGTTCGTCTTCTCCACAATTATCTTTAAACTAAACTTCTGAAAATTTGAAATTCGTATTTGTATTACCCAAACCTTATTTAACATTAAGGGCAAAAGATAAAAACAAGAGACAAAATATGGAAATAAGAATAACTACAGAAGGAATCAGTTATTATCACTTCTGTTAGGGATATTAACGAAGACGCTACTAGAGTTCAATGTGATACAGAAAATCGATTGAAAAGTAAACAATAAGGAAAAAATTAAATTATTTATGAATATCGAACAAAAAATCCAAAGCAAAACAGAGGCAAAGATTGTTCAACCAACAAAACATTATTGTATGGAGAGAGAGGTTTACGGGTTCCAAAAACTCGTTTTCTATTGTCTTATTAAATTCAAAAACATCTCTAGAAAATTATGCTAATTTTAAAGTTGATCCGAATAATAGGTTCGGAGGTACACCCTTGAGAACTTGTGCGCTCGGGGCAAGCTAGACTAAGTGCGACGTCTTTAATCGCGTTTTTCTCGGAATTGTGTTTTAAATTGTTATATTATTTAATTTATGAGTAAGTTCGAGATCTTCGTTCGGTTTCTGAAAGGTTATGTGTTGACATTATTAATTCGATAAATTATTTGAAAACAAAATAAATTGCAATTGCAAATATACAAAGCAATCTAAATATAATGACAATGTAAGTAAATGGCTTAAGGTTTGATTATGTCTACAATTTACTTTAAATATTGAGCTCGCTGTTCTTTTTTTGTTTATTTTATACGAGGATCTTAAAAATAATATTGTTAAAAAACATATTATAAATAAATGCACATTCGAGCTTTGCAATTATCGTTAACAGTTTGAAATGATTCGATTCATGTTTGCCAATCAGGATTCTAAATTATTAGACATGTATATACACGAGCAGTTTGCATCGGTTGTCACTTGGCAATTAGATATACTTTGGCATAGCAGTTGTCGGAAAGCAAGTACCACACAAGGGAAAAAGCAGCGAGGATTCGCTTAAACCTGTATGTAACATACTATAGTTCGCTTAGCAATTCCCATAGATACTGCCTACATACATATATCAAGTTTTATATGATGTAAATATATGTATAGTATACATATAATGCGTAGATGCAGGCAAACACTTGTTTACGCTCCATTAATTATTACCAGCGCATATACCTTGATCCCAAAATCCAATTTCCCAGGGTATTTCACCGACCGGCAAAAGGCAATAAAAGCTTACCAACAAAATAGCAAAAACTGACAGAGCATGTACATACAATAATAATATCAAGAATCTCAAATACATTTGAACGATACAGGCGATAGAGCCACCTATAAAAGTCAACACCGCCAGCAAATGCAGAGCTAGCTGCAGCCCTAAATTGCAATAGAGCAGCATAAATGCACATACGAGTACAAATTCATGGCTGTTTCGCATTTTCAGCTTAGTTCGCGGCACTTAACTATGAACGAAACCCATGCTAGCACCCAGTTATTGCATAATAGCACACATACACAGTACAGAAATATGAAGCGAGCGGCAGACTATCCTGCCAAATCTACTCTTTAGCAGGTATTCGAGTGCGAGTAGATTAGATGAGCTCAGTCGGTGGTTGGCGTTGACTCGTTTGGTAAATTGGAAAATGCAGGCGCCGGAAAGACCGCGTGTTTACTTCGCGCGAGTACGTAAAATAGATCTATTGGCTATGGCCTTACTTCAGTTGGAGCGAGGCTTGCAAGCGTTTTAGAATATTGTACAGGAGCAATAAAATCAGCGCTTTTCCTCGGTGTGAATGTGAGAATAAATTTCCATAAAATTAAAGTTGCACTAAAACAGTAATATGCATGTACAAAAGCCTTTGGTGTGTGTGAACACATTTGTATGTGTGTAAAAAGCGTGCAAATCGCTACTCGTCAACAGTAATTTAGCGAAAATTTGCATTTTGTGTTTGCTGTACTCGTTCAACTAAAGTGAGACGAGTGGTACAGTTGAAGTTTGGAGTTATCCCAAGTATAATATATGTATATACATATGTACATATATATTCATTTTAGTTTACATTTCGTCTCGTGTCTACTTTGCTACAGAGCAATTTTTGAGAAACTACTTTTTCAGGAAATAAAAGCAGTTTATGCAATAAAACGAAACTAAACATTTATTTGCTTTGCCATTCCAGTTACACGGTTACATGTGCTTACTACGTGTGTATGTAAATATGATCAGGTCGATCTAAATCTTTGAAATGAGGTTATTATTTGTTGCAATATGTTGTTTTGGCCAATATATTATGAATTATATTTTGATTAAAACCAAAAAAACTCCAAAACAACTTATCGCTACTTGTTATTTAAGCTTTGAAATTTAAAAAAATCAATATTTGTTTTTTACAAATTTTGAAATTAAAAAAAAATTAATATTTATTTTTTACAAATTTCAACAATTGTAAAATTTGCTGTGTAAATTATAATAAAAGATGAATTAATCTTTTTTTCATATTCGATGTTAATTTGTTCAGTTTGTATTAAATAAAATGGAAAAAGTAAAAAATTCAGACATCAAAATCAGTTTAAACTATAGACAAAGAACTTTGAACTTATTCTTCCATTCTTTCATCAATAAAACTGATAATGGAAAACTCATGATATTTACGAATCAAACTCTACAGTTGTGTTTAAAATAACTAAGACGCCGTTAGCTTAGTGAAACAAAAATAACCAAATAATATTTTAGGATTTTGTACTTGCAATTGTCGCTTGCATTTCTCATACTTTTTAGACTACATATTCATAACGTAACAGTGTTCGAAAAATCTTTGAAGAGAAATAATTCTTTATGCAGTGAATTAAGTAGTTTCCAACTTGGGATTGCTAATTTTTAAAGTGTTAGCACTTAATAATAAATTAAAGAACTTTAAAATTAATAACTTAGCGCGTTCCTTTTTATCACGTATAGTACTCCAACAAATGCTCAATTCATATGAAAAGGTCTAAAATGTCATTAGTCACATATTCTTTTGAGATTGTTTACACTTTTTAAAAATGAAATTTTTATTGTAAAGGGTGTCCCAAAATGAACTCAAGATTGAAATTTTAGTCTTTCGATTGCAATTTTTTTTATTGAACCACAAAGTTGGTGCCTTTAGCACCAAAATTGGCACGTTATGAATCCATTCCGAACTGAGTTAGCGGTTATTTTTTTTGTGAAACATTGTTCAATAATGAATACATGTTGTTCTATCGTGAATGCTCCATTTTGACTAACTAAACGATTTGTTTCTTTTTTTTAGTGTTGCCAACACTTTACTAAATAAATCGCGATAAATTTAGATCTTGCTTTAATTTTGGTACACTTTCTAATAGTATTCTTCCTCCTTTACTGGCGTAGACAACGCTTACGTGGTTATAGCCGAGTTAATAACAGATAACATGACCTGGCCAGCGTAGCCTCTGTCTTTTGAATCGCTGAACTATGTCAATCTCGTCGTATATCTCGTACAGCTCATCGTTCCATCGAATGCGATATTCGCTGTGGCCAATGCGCAAAGGACCATAAATCTTTCGCAGAACCTATTGGTATTAATGTTCAGCTTTATCGGGACGAGTATAGCAAGAACGCATTTCATATCGGAAATATCTACCAATATCATTCGAAAGGATTTGCGAAAGATTTTGGGTTCACTTGCCTTCTTTCTAAAACTTGCCTAACGATTTTTAAGCACAATATCCTCCATTTTTTATGTCTTCAGGCTTTTTACCACTCGTGGGCCTGTGTTTCTGATAAAACTTAGTCAGTGTAAGTCTTTTCATACATTTGAACCGATTCCGCACTCGAAATTTGTTTGAAATGCAAAATTTGAGGCAAAGTATTTGTTCGATATTTTTATCCTTTGTAAAAATCGCAACGCACTACTGAGGTGTATCGACTTAAGCAGCTGCTGTAAATAAATTTCACAGATCGCGCTCATATTTGGCATAGCAATTAGGGACAGTCCTACCAACTTAACATTTTTTTCAAATATCATTTACCCGGGAACTTATTACGGTTTGCGGGTGCTTTTTTGCAATGTATTTGCGATGATCGTTTTGATGATCAACCGTTTTGTCCATCGGCAACACCGAAAAGCTTAACGTTGTTTTTTAAATGTGCAATTTTACTAAAAATTCTTATTAAAACTTTTTTTGTTAATTTTAAAACTTTTTTTGTTAATTTTAAATATATTTATTTATTATTTTGACTTTCAACATAATTGAGATATAAACTACCCTATATTTTAAGTTGTATCCAACCGGACACGGTGTGTCAAATTTTATTAAAATCAGTGGATGGTTTAAATTTTTTCCCCGACAAATTTGTATATAAATAGAATAGATCCGACTATGACTGGGTGTAACAAAGTTCGTGGCAAACTCTGTTCAGAGTATAATCAAATGAAAGCAAGCACATACATTGCCTACTATTTCTTCCCACATCCCATAACCCCTTTAAACGCTTCACTGATTCATCTTCTAGCTTTCACTTGTTACAACTTGTTATATGGCATTAAACCACTAACGCCATAATGTCATAATGTTATTGGGTTAATAGCGTTTGTGGCCTGTTTCTTTTGCTTGAGCGCTTGCACAAAACCACAATGCAGGCACACGCTCTCATATCATACACACTTACACACATGCATGTACCGTGGCTCAAAGCCACATAGTTGCAAGCTTTTTACACAGACACCGAATGAGGGCTGCATGTAAGTACGTGAAGTGTTAGCCAAAAGGAATCCATTCATCGTCGTGCAAGTGTGGATGCAGACGCTCGGCTCATATTTGTGCGAGTATTAGTATTAATGTAGTAGGTGTTTGCGGTACCTTCTTTGCGGCGGTATTGTAGCGGCAAGAAATTCAAAATGCATACTGAAAGTCAGATTTCAGCATATTCTCCTACACATGCAGATATCATAAACTCTGAGGTATGAACTCATAGAAGGCTATATGCCGAAATGTTCATTTGTATGTGGTAAATGTGTACAATAAATACTATATATTGTTACTCTTGCACAGCTTTTTCTTCTTCAGTTACACTCGTTATGTTGTTGTTTGCACAATACTCCAATTGCTCCCATTTTTAAACGAAATTAAATTGGAAGGAATTCGTCAGTGTTTTTCTGGGTCAAAATGGCTTATAAAATCAGATGCGAGCACATTCTCGTTTATAGATCAGCACAGCTACCGCAAAATACATACACAGTATAAGTTGCATATAGCAACGTAATAGATATGTGTACATACATATGTAAAACGTAAATATATATATATATATACATATAAATATAAAAAATATATATACTTAATATATACATATATATAAGAAAATAAGTGATATTTTGGACATTTAAGCGTACGAGCTTATTTGTACATACATGTACACATAGTATGCTAAACACTATCCATCTGTATTCATGAGAAAAAATATTTTTACTAACCCTTGTCTAACTAAATAAATTATTGATACACTATATGCATTTTTGTAAACAGTTGGGGTAATACTTATATATTATGAACATACCTTTAAGGAGCACACCCAGTTAGACCACCTATTTTGTATAGGAAACTATTTCATGAAATGTTTTAAAATTTTCAGGATATGTTAACAAAAATGTATAAATATCGAATGCCCTAAAAATTTATTACTGTTAAAGAGTAAACAAGTTTATTGAACCTATAGTTGTTTTACGTACAGTGGCCCACGATTGTTAAAAATAATTAAATATAACAAAACTGAAGATTTAGCAAATTAAATTTTTTATATAATTATACGAAATAAGCAGCACTTTAGAAACTCAAAATTCATTTAAAATTTTATGTTATTTTTAAACGTACATGCTATTGAAATATGTACATATATAAAAAAATTAAAAATAGATTTTATATTAGGTGCGCCCCTTAATGAAAAAAAGCTAAAAACTCGGCGAGACGGTTTAGTTTAAAACCCAATTCTCATTAATGACAACGAATTACTTCCTCCAAGAAAAGCAAATCGATAGCGCAATATACAAGTAAAATATTCGATAGCAATAAAATTTTGTCTTAACTGTAGCGTAAAGAAGTAAGACTTCATCAACTAAGTACTTTTACCGTGGGAAAGTATTAGACTTGAAATGGTCGACAGTATTAAGTTATTCTTCTTCTTCTTCTTTACTGGCGTAGGCACCGCTTACGCGATTATAGCCGAGTCAACAACAGCGCGCCAGTCGCTTCTTCTCTTCGCTACTTGGCGCCAATTGGATATTCCAAGCGAAGCCAGGTCCTTCTCCACTTGGTCCTTCCAACGGAGTGGAGGTCTTCCTCTTCCTCTGCTTCCCGCGGCGGGTACTGCGTCGAATACTTTCAGAGCTGGAGTGTTTTCATCCATCCGGACAACATGACCTAGCCAGCGTAGCCGCTGTCTTTTAATTCGCTGAACTATGTCAATGTCGTCGTATATCTCGTACAGCTCATCGTTCCATCGAATGCGATATTCGCCGTGGCCAACGCGCAAAGGACCATAAATCTTTCGCAGAACTTTTCTCTCGAAAACTCTTAAGGTCGACTCATCGGTTGTTGTCATCGTCCAAGCCTCTGCACCGTATAGCAGGACGGGAATTATGAGCGACTTATAGAGTTTGGCTTTTGTTCGTCGAGAGAGGACTTTACTTTTCAATTGCCTACTCAGTCCAAAGTAGCACCTGTTGGCAAGAGTAATCCTGCGTTGGATTTCCAGGCTGACATTGTTGGTGGTGTTTACGCTGGTTCCAAGATAGACGAAATTATCTACAACTTCAAAGTTATGACTGTCAACAGTGACGTGAGTGCCAAGTCGCGAGTGCGACGACTGTTTGTTTGATGACAGGAGATATTTCGTCTTGCCCTCGTTCACTGCCAGACCCATTTCTTTTGCTTCCTTATCCAGTCTGGAGAAAGCAGAACTAACGGCGCGGGTGTTGAGGCCGATGATATCAATATCATCGGCATACGCCAGCAATTGTACACTCTTATAGAAGATGGTACCTTCTCTGTTGAGTTCTGCAGCTCAAACTATTTTCTCCAGAAGCAGGTTGAAAAAGTCGCACGATAGGGAGTCGCCTTGTCTGAAACCTCGTTTGGTATCGAACGGCTCGGAGAGGTCCTTCCCGATCCTGACGGAGCTTTGAGTGTTGCTCAGCGTCAGTTTACACAGCCGTATTAGTTTTGCGGGGATACCAAATTCAGACATCGCGGCATAGAGGCAGCTCCTTTTCGTGCTGTCGAAAGAAGCTTTGATATCGACGAAGAGGTGGTGTGTGTCGATTCTCCTTTCACGGGTCTTTTCCAAGATTTGGCGCATGGTGAATATCTGGTCGGTTGTTGATTTACCAGGTCTGAAGCCACACTGATAAGGTCCAATCAGTTTGTTGACGGTGGGCTTTAATCTTTCACACAATACGCTCGACAGAACCTTATATGCGATGTTGAGGAGGCTAATCCCACGGTAGTTGGCCTTTTTATGGATTGGGCATAGCACACTTAAATTCCAATCGTTGGGCATGCTTTCGTCCGACCATATTTTACAAAGAAGCTGATGCATGCTCCTTACCAGTTCTTCGCCGCCGTGTTTGAATAGCTCGGCTGGCAATCCGTCGGCCCCTGCCGCTTTGTTGTTCTTCAGGCGGGCAATTGCTATTCGAACCTCTTCATGGTCGGGCAATGGAACGTCTGCTCCATCATCATCGATTGGGGAATCGGGTTCGCCTTCTCCTGGCGTTGTACGTTCACTGCCATTCAGCAGGCTTTGGGCATCGGTGACTAGATCACCTTTGGGGGTTCTACAAGAGTATGCTCCGGTCTTGAAACCTTCTGTAAGCCGCCGCATCTTTTCGTAGAATTTTCGAGCATTACCCCTGTTGGCCAGCTTATCAAGCTCTTCGTACTCACGCATTTCGGCCTCTTTCTTTTTCTGTCTACAAATGCGTCTCGCTTCCCTCTTCAACTCTCGGTATCTATCCCATCCCGCACGTGTTGTGGTCGATCGTAACGTTGCGAGGTAGGCAGCCTGTTTTCTCTCCGCTGCGACACGGCACTCCTCGTCGTACCAGCTGTTCTTTTGCACTTTCCGAAAACCAATGGTTTCGGTTGCAGCTGTACGTAAGGAGTTTGAGATGCCGTCCCACAGTTCCCTTATACCGAGTTGTTGACGAGTGCTCTCAGAGAGCAGGAGTGCAAGCCGAGTAGAAAATCGTTCGGCTGTCCGTTGTGATTGCAGCTTCTCGACGTCGAACCTTCCTTGTGTTTGTTGGCGTGCGTTTTTTGCTGCACAGAGGCGGGTGCGAATTTTGGCTGCAACAATATAGTGATCCGAGTCGATGTTTGGACCTCGGAGCGCACGCACATCTAAAACACTGGAGACGTGTCTTCCGTCTATCACAACATGATCGATCTGGTTGGTGGTTTTTCGATCCGGAGATAGCCAGGTAGCTTGATGTATCTTCTTATGCTGGAATCTAGTACTACAGATAACCATATTTCGGGCCCCGGCAAAGTCGATCAGCCTCAACCCATTTCGGGATGTTTCCTCGTGGAGGCTGAATTTACCGACCGTAAGGCCAAAGATACCTTCTTTGCCCACCCTGGCGTTGAAGTCGCCAAGCACGATTTTGACATCGTGGTGGGGGCATCTCTCATAAGTGCGCTCCAAGCACTCATAAAAGGCATCTTTGGTCACATCGTCCTTCTCTTCCGTCGGGGCGTCAGCGATGTGTTGAAGAACCGCGCTTTGATGCGGATTGTGGCTAGACGTTCATTCTCCGGAGTGAATGATAGTACTCGGCGACGGAGTCTCTCTCTCACCACGAATCCAACACCAAACTTGCGCTTCTTTATATGGCCACTGTAGTAGATGTCACAAGGACCTACTCGTCTCTGTCCTTGTCCCGTCCATCGCATTTCTTGGACGGCGGTGATGTCAGCCTTTATTTTCACGAGGACATCAACCAGCTGGGCAGCGGCACCTTCCCAATTAAGGGACCGGACATTCCAGGTGCATGCCCTCAATTCGTAGTCCTTATTTCGCTTGCCTTGGTCGTCATCAAAAGGGAGGTCTCTCATCCGAGGCTGTTTGGTTGTTTTCATTGGTGCGTTTTTTTACGTGGCGGGTCCCAAACCCAGCGCACAACCCTAAGTAGGGGATATTTCGCCTTCTCACTTTAGCTCGCCTTCAAACGGATGTTCTTAGGCTACCCAGAGGATACTTGGTCAGAGACCGGAAGTCGTGAGCTGCTTGAGTCATATGTAAAAGAATCGTTTCTGGCCACTCCCAAGTGAATGGCGATCAGAGAACTTTCCTCACTTGCGTGAACTTCTACACATGACTCCATCCTCCACTTCTACACATGACTCCATCCTCCCTTAAGTTATTCACAAACATTAAAACATCAGATTGTCAATATACTAACTGTAACTCCAACAACCAGAGGTAATATCCTAGTACTATAGAGTGGGCCACTTCAGTGACACATCAACCAAATTCCAAAAGCCAGTATTTATAACGTTGAAATTTGATGTAGAAATCGTCTTATAAGCTATTTTCTAACCAAATATCTTATCTTCATATATTTAAAAATAAGGTGTTATTAATTTTATTATATCACTGTAGTTTTATTATTGTTGACTTTTCTCGTGATAGGGCGACAAATACCTTTCTACCCTGTAAATTAGTTGCTTACATCCTGTTTTACTTACACTTTATAATAACGAACTCCATTGCCAAATGAAAAACATATTTCAAACATAACTTTGACTTAACATTTGGCTTAAAAGGGCGAAAGTGCTTCTTTAAGAAATGGAGATTAACCTTTATAACCCTAATAAGATAAAAAAATGTTATACGATAAGCAGAAAAACTAATATCGGAATCCTTCATGCCTTTCATTACTTTATATTTTGTTGAATTATGTGAACTTTGGAAGAATCTTCTTGTAAAAACGTATATATGAATTAATATAACAATAAATCCGCTTAAAATTACTTTGGTTATTCACTTTTACATCGATCTAGCTTATTTTAAAAATCGTAGGGATGAAGAGGAAATAGGATTCTTTTTATGTAGTATATACATAAAATGAATTTTTTTATGTGCTAATTTATTCTGCAATGCTATTAAAGAAACAAATAGTTTTATTATAATTTAATGTTGCGTTAGCTGCGTTAGCTTTATTATAAATACAAAGATTTTCTATTAAGTTTTAAAAAAATTTCGAGAAAAAATGGTCAGCTTTTTCAACATTTTTAATGCGTCACGTCGTGACGTGAAACATAAGTAAGAATGACAAGTAAGGAAGGGCTAAGTTCGGATGTCACCGACAATTTTATACTCTTGCATGATAAAGTGATAATCGGGATTTCATTATCCGTCATTTACATATTTTTTTATTTTGCTGTAAAATTAATTAGATTAGTAGTTCCTGAGATATGGTTTTTGGTCCATAAGTGGGCGACGCCACGCCCATTTTTAATTTTTAAAAAAAGCCTGCGTGCAGCTTCCTACTGCCATTTCTTCCGTAAAATTTAGTGTTTCTGACGTTTTTTGTTAGTCGGTTAACGCACTTTTAGTGATTTTCAACATAACCTTTGTATGGGAGGTGGACGTCGTTATTATCCGATTTCCTCCATTTTTGAACTGTATATGGAAATGCCTGAAGGAAACGACTCTATAGAGTTTGGTTGACATAGCTATAGTAGTTTCCGAGATATGTACAAAAAAGTTAGTAGGGGGCGGGACCACGCCCACTTTTCCAAAAAAATTACGTCCAAATATGCCCCTCCCTAATGCGTTTCTTTGTGCCAAATTTCACTTTAATATACATATTTATTTATGGCTTAGTTACGACACTTTATAGGTTTTCGGTTTTCGCCATTTTGTGGGCGTGGCAGTGGGCCGATTTTGCCCATCTTCGAACTTAACCTTCTTATGGAGCCAAGAAATACGTGTACCAAGTTTCATCATGATATCTCAATTTTTACTCAAGTTACAGCTTGCACGGACGAACAGACGGACGGAGGGACAGACAGACATCCGGATTTCAACTCTACTCGTCACCCTGATCACTTTGGTATATATAACCCTATATCTGACTCTTTTAGTTTTAGGACTTACAAACAACCGTTATGTGAACAAAATTATAATACTCTCCTTAGCAACATTGTTGCGAGAGTGTAAAAATGAATGCTCAGTATAAGAACCGTTTAGATCCAGCCCTTCTAACGAAGATTCCTTAATGCATCAAACAGACTATTAAAAACTGCAAATAATTCATTTTTAAGATATATGTACATTTGTAAAAAGGTCTGACCATTATGGAGAAATTAGAATTTTAAATGGCTAGGAAGAGGGAGGAATCACGTGACATCTAAAATAGGGCCATTTCTCTCTTTTTGAGAAGAGTTCTTGGCGTAGTCTAAGAGAAGCTAAATAAAATTTGTTTAAAAAGGGATTCGACATATCTCTAAATATGGCACAATATCGGAACACTTCGAAAATTTGTAATGGTTTCTTCTCTGTTTTCGAATTTGGGGCTTTGAGGTGCTTCACCGTTAGCCGGAACTCCGTCAGAATGATAAAATTCTATAAAAGTCTTTACTGAAATCAGCTGAAATGCTTTACGGTAAAATTATCCATGATTGGATACTGCAAGAAGACACTGATCCGAAACATAGCAGCAGACTCTGTACTCAATGGAAACAATAAAACCATAATGTTACTTTGATGAAAGCCAAAATATCAAGAAAATATTTAGGGTCAACAAAATAATGCGAAAAATTTAATTGCAAGTTGTTGTCAAATAAAATAAACAATGCGGGAGATTGTAGCAAGTATTGAATGAACATCAACTATAACTAAACCATTTGTTTTCTATAAATACAACATTTTCCCAGTAAACGCTTCCTACATTTTGAAAAAAGAAAACGGTATTTTAAATATTGATGATGGTAGTCAGACCAATAAGCTTTTTTTGTAGACAAGAGAAAGCACAGTATTATGGTAGGTGTCGGCAAATTACATGTAACTATTAGAAGTAAAACGGTCAGCAGAAGGACATTTAATAACAATGATCAAATAGTGCTGCATGACCAGATGAATGGGACAATTATCATTTAAGACGCTCGATAAACTCAAAAACTTCAATAAATCAACCATACAATTGCACCATTAAACTTTAAACAAACCAAGTTAAAGTACTGCTTTAAAGTTTAATGCTCCCGTTCCTATATGCAATAGTCGGAAGATAAGGAAGGAGTATCATTGCAATACTTAACATAAAAGTAACTTTAAAATTTGAATATTATTTCCTTGCTTTTCATATTATTTGCACTTGTGTGTGTATGAAGCTTGCATGTTTACAGCATTTAGATGCCTTAGGCAAACCAATATCTGTATAGTCAGATATGGCTTCCTGTACATGTGTGGCTTAGTACAAATGTACGTATGTAGATGTGCTTGCGTTCTGCCAAACCATTTTGTTTGGCCGAAGTGTAAACAATCTTTTGTTATTAAAATTTTAAACGATTTCTTTGTTATCCTTTCACCCCAAACAATTGAATTTTTCTATTGTTGTTTCAGCATGTGTGTATAAGTCGCAGCTTTTGTTTGCGCACTTGAATGAATTTTTTTGTGGCAGGCAATGCAAGTAGCTTATCAATTGTTTATTTTCGACGAATGCTGTTGGTATTCACGTTGCGCTCATGACTTTTTTTGTAAAAAAAAACCAGGAAAGACAAATATATATGTGAGTATAAGAATTCAAAGTTTGCAAGAATGGAAGATTAAATTAAATAGATGTAAGTCCAATTACTGAATGAATTAAAAACGTTTTGCATCTCGGCTGTAGTAACATAATTAAGTTTACGATAGGACAGCCGTCGTTTGACTCATTTTCGGCCATGCCCAGGTTTCAAAGCTTGCAACGATCTACATACATATATCCTGTACAATAGAACGAGAAGTAGAAATATATAAGTCAAACTCTGAAAAATATTTATTTTAACAGGTATTAGATCTAGTTTTGAACCAATTATATATTCTGTTGTTACGAAATACAGCGTCTACCAATAGGAGTTACGCCATGTTTGCTTATGGATTTGCGTAAAATTTTATCAGTATGTTGAAAATTGTCCAAGAAAAACCATTTTTTTTATTATAGATGAGACCCATTACGGGATTTGGGTTGAGGAAAATTAACCTGGACGGTCGTACAGAAAAGCAAACCGTATTAAACCATACCGTCGTGTCAATATGATCATAAACGTTTTTATATACATATGTGTGTATACTATATATATACAGCGTTACGTGATTTTGACAGCTCGTGGCCGCCATGTTTGTTTACGGAAAATTCTGTCAGTGTCTTCAGTAAACAACAAACGGTACACAGCCAACATTATTACATAAATTCAAGTTATCCGGTGCCTACTGAATTTTTTTTTAATAGATGAATTATCTACTCAGATAATGCCCATTACCGGCTTAATGACCTCGTCAATAAACAAATTTGTCCTCAAATGTTGATATATCTTTCGAATTGAGGCAGGAAATACCGTTACTATCAATATAGAGTGTTATAACACGATGTTACCGACTTGTCTTTCCCATCATTTTATTAAATTGACGCGAACGATCTCTATTTCTATCATGACAGTTTTATGTTACATCACGTCTAACCACGGTCACATTGCAAGTAAAGTTTGGCGGCTCGTTAATTTTGAGAAGCGGCCCAGTTCAAACATCGCCAAGATCATGCGATTTAACGCCTCTAGAGTATTTCTTCTGGGGGTATGTTAAATCAAAGGTTTACGCCAATCAACTAGTAACACTCGAAGAGCTCGAAGGCAGACGCCGAAATGCAGCACCATGACGTCGAAAATTGGCGTAAAGGGGTAATGATGGAGATATGTAAACGGAGCTTCGGTGGTCATTTGACCGACATTTTATTGAAACCATAAATTTTATAAAATTATCTGCATAACAAAAAAAACAGAACCAATTTTTACTAAATTGAGTGTTTTATTTCATTTTAAAATCACTTTGTTCTCGTTGGTAAACCATTTATTACGACTACACCGGGCAGCTATGTACTTTAGTAGTTAGTGCAATCTGAACAATTTTCTCGAATATTACGCCGTTGTTTTGGATAATAATCCATGTAAAATTTCATAAAGAGATCTTATCAAATAGAAATGCATTTGATCGTTTAGTTTGTTTGGCCATTAACCGAATCTTGTGAAGAAATGAACGTGTTCAAAATTTTAGATCAATATCTTAACTCGTCTCTGTTCAAGGTATATCAAGACCCAATTTAAGTAAATTAGTTAACAGCTTCTTGGCTTATTATGTGACTACGTGGACGCTTAGTAACACTGTTGGTTAGAGATCAATAATTTTTTTTTAATTTTTGTTGCTGAGAAAACTGATATACTCGTACATATGATAGACAAATTTTAAATATAAAATACTCATATTTTATTCCATGCATCATGTAGGTAATATTGAAAAAAATATTTACGAAATATGTATCCGCACATGATAATTATGTTTTGTTAAACTTATTCTGCATAGTTATGTATTTACATACATACATACCATATATTATATATGAGTAAATGAAACACCTACTCAAGCCTTCATGCAAAAACTAAGAGCATCAATAATATTTCCTTTGCAAGCGCTGAAGTATACATTTGCTAACGTCTGCCCAACGGAAACAATTTATCAACTTAAGCCCAATTAAGTAGCGCCTCCGGTTAGTCGTCATCAGCATCAGTAACTGGAACATTAACAGCAATGGTAACATTAATAGCTTGGCGTGAATGAGGAAAGTCTAATCAGCTTAACCGAGTCGACAAATGAAGAAGTCGGCTGCACACATATTTATGGCGAATAAAAGAATACGAAGAAAGGATGGTGTAAATATAGAAGAAGGCAACAATATATTTTTTCTGAAAAAGAAGAATAAGCTGAAATTTACTGAGTTTACTTCTAGCATGAATGTGTTGTCCACGAGCAGCGGAAGTCAAGTATATACATACACAAACAACAAGCGGAAATCAAAGCGCTTGTGGACTTAATTGATGACAGCGTTTTAATTAAAACACACGATAACTTCAACAGAACACGCACAGAAGCATACAAAAAATATTAGCAGCCTTAGTTACGATAAGCAAATAGAGAAAGACAAAATACCAAAATGTCATTAATTGTGATGTAAGCTTCTTTTAGTACAGAGCGGCAACATGCTTTAAGTAATTCGCCTTCATACCCCTTATTATCCCTTCAAGTAGTGTTAATTGATATGGCGAAAAGTTAAGCAAAAACGTCTCGGAACTTGTTGAGAGACAAACTGGCAACTGCGCTAATTCTTCCAAGCACTCAAGTATCAACAACAACCGCAAATGAGCTTTAGTGTGTTTGTTGAAAGAGAGTTCGAAAATCTGCTTGGATATTTTTTTTAGATTTGTGGTTTGTTAGAAAACATAACTCATCGTTTCAATTCTGTGGCGAATTCACGAAAAAAGCAAATTTATGTGGCACTGGGCATGAGTGTTGCTGGAAATAGAAATCGGATCCTAGTTATGCCAATAAAAAGAGCTATTGATATAATAACACTATTTTCATTTCATATTTGATACAAAAACTAAGGATTAAGGCAACCTCTAATGAGAGTAAGACACAACTAAGTATTTATTTTAAATCACCGAATAACTGATAGATGCCTTAACTAACGATAGAGAGGAGATTGTGACAGGCAAAGACGCCTTCTTTTTTCTCTCTCAACTCACCAATCATCAATCTTTCTTTATTTTCAAAAAAAAACTTAAAATAATTGCAAAAATAATGGATTGCTGTTTTCTAGAACTAAAATGTGTCAATATACTTTTCCTCTTGAAATGGAAGGACTCCGGCAGCGAAGAACTGATAAAGAGCATGCATCAGCGTCTTAGTAGAATATGGTCGACCAAAGGCATGCCCATAACCATATATTCACCATGCGCCAAGTATTGGCAAAGGACCAGTGAAAGGAAGATCGACAGCACCCTTTGTGGATTTTAAAGCTGCCTTCTGTCATTATGTCTGAGCTTGGTTTTCCCTCTAAACTAATAAGGCTGTGTCAACTGACGTTGAGCAATACCAAAAGCACTTCCAGGATCGGGAAGGCTGTCCGAGCCGTACGACACAAAATGAGGATTCAGGCAAAGCGATTCACTATCGTGCGACTGTTGACAGTCACAACTTTGAAGTCAGCCTCGAAATCCAACACAGAATAACTGTTGTCGGCGATACGAGTTTTCTAGAGAATGGTTCTGCGGAAGATATATGATGGTATTTGCGCATTGGCAACAGCGAATCCTGCAGTCAATGGAAGTATGAGCTGTACGAGACATACGTCTATATTGACACAGCTCACTGCATTAAGAGGCAGCGGCTACACTGGCTAGGTCATGTTGTCCGAATGGATGAAAACACTCCAGCTCTAAGAGTATTCGACGCAGTAGGTACCCGTCGGAGGAAGCAGAGAAGGAGGGAGGCCTCCACTCCGTTGGAAAGACTAGGTGGAGAAGGATAAATTATCACCGAAATAAAGGTTATTTGATATATTTTAATTTTATGGCAGTTAACAAAAGTATACCAGTTATGGTTTTCGGAAATGCTATAGATTCTATAGAAATATGTTTATCTGTTTTTTCTCTATCCTGCGTTCAGTTTGTATCCATGGATATATATGTATATTTATATATGTATATATGTGCGTACGCAATTCAACTTACTAGGCTTGCAAATTTTCCTTTTCAATGAGAGCAATGAACCTTGCAACTTTTATGCAGCAAACAATCGCCACTTCCCAGAACATAGCCGCATTGCTTCGCCACCATAAGTACACCGCGAAGTGAGTTGTAAATGTTGCTGCATTGCATCAGTGCAAAATGAATGCGAAATAAAATCTTTAAAAGCTTTAGTTGAAATGAAAGCTGGCTTTAAAGTGCAGAAATTAAACGAATTTTTTAAAAATGTAAAAAATATAACAGTAATATTGCAACCAGTTGCTACAGAGTATTATAGTTTTGTTCACCTAACGGTTGTACGTATTACCTAAAACCAAGCGAGATAGATATAGGGTTATATATATTTCATTTTATATTTTATTATATATTTATAGGAGCTAGCATAAAAATTTGACGATGGGCGTGGCAACGCCCACTTTTTGGTGAAATCTCATATCTCGGGATCCCGATCAACTGGTTTTGTCAAAATTTAGTACGTGGCATTCCTCTTATATTCCCCGAACTTAGCCCTTCCATACTTGTTCTATGTTATTATTAATACAATACGAGGTTTGACAACTAAGTAATGAGACTGCTTTTATTGCCGCGCTTGTGGTAAAGCTGTGACCTTTAAGTTCACTTTTTCTTTTTTCGGCATCCCTCCCCTCTCCATTTATATATGTACCATCGCTCTAGCTTGTTTAGTTCACCTGCTGCCTCAAGTTGAGTAGACGTGTGTTTGTAGTGCTCGTCACGAAAATGGAAAAACGAAATCAAGAGCAACGCGTCGCGATAAAATTTTGCGTCAGATTGGGCGAAACAACTTCGGAAACATACGCTAAAATTGTAAGAGTGTATGGTGATAGTGCTCTTAGTCGTGCCGAAGCTCACAATGGTTGTCTCGGCGCGCCCCCGCCCGAAAAAAGCTCGCATGAGCAATTCGAAGGTGAAAACGATGATTATTGCATTTTTAATAGCCGTGGAATCGTCCACAAAGAATTCGTTCCACCGGGGAATCAAGTCTACTATTGCCAAGTACTCGAAAGATCGCGAAAACGAGTCAACAGGGTGCGCCCAGACATCCCTCGCAACTGGATCCTTCAACACGACAACGCACCGTGCCACACCGCCCTCAGCGTGTCCCAGTATTTGGCCTCTAAAGGGATCGCCGTGTTACAACAGAAAAAACAACACATTGCAAACAAATTTTATTAGCTCGCTGCAGAAGTAAGTATTTAAATATATTAGTGAATCATTACTGACCTATTGCTTGACTAATTCTCTCTGTGAACTTTTATTTAATCTTATACCAGAAAGGTGACATAAAGTGCCTCCTTTAAATACCCTTCATTGTCTTTACCTAGAGCGGGAAGCAAACTCTTGAAAAATTACTGTTATAAATTAAGTTCACGAATACGCGTGAATTCACGTAATTTGTGCTCTTTCGGCCAAATACTTATTACATTTACACAGGTTCTTGAATACACAAATAAACACATCCAAGCTACAAGTCTGATATCGCAAGTTCGCGCCTCCTAATCTATTGTTGACATCATCACAAAAACATTCGAGAGGCAGAAATTAGGAAGGTATGAAAAAGGAAAGCCAGCGACGGTGAAAAGGCAAATGCCAAGCAGGATAAGTGAATTGATGAATAATGAACGTAAACAAAATGAAAGCTAGTAGAATACCGCAAAATGAGATGTCGCATCCCGGAATAAATTTTGCGAATTTAAAAATACGAGCATCACGCCCAAAAGACATCAACATTCCGAACACCCACACTCACGTCATTCGGAGCTCATATCACAATCGTGGCGGAGGCGAATCTAATGTTTACGTAACACTAAACTGATTGAGCGAATTTAAGCCGGCAGCTATTTCGAAAGTATGGTGGTTATCAAGTAAATGAAATCAAGCAATATTATGTGAAATTCAATATCAGACTTAACAACAGCAAAAAAGGAAGTGGAAAAGAAACGTGATGACAAAAATTATGGGTATATTAACGAAATTATCGATGAACAATTTTGATTTGGGTAGCGGTGACTTTGTACATAATAGCCTAGATATCGAAAACAAAACTGAAATCCTTAATAACAAATAGATGTGGAGGAATTTTAGGTGAATTCAGGCATCTGCTTTACAATGAAAAGTAAAAATTTGGTGAATTGAGCTTTCCTTAAACTAATTTATTTAAATCGGACTAGAAATTTACTGACATTACAAAATATTTGTTTTGGGCACAATATTAAACTTTTATATACAATATTAGGCAGTTAAGATACGAAAACGTTAGATTACAAGCATAACCCTCTGATTCCGACTTCGGTACACAACGTCAACAAATTAAATTATGTAAAATTTAGGATGAAAGGATTCATTAATACGCATGTAAATTCAAGGAGAATGAACTTGATTAAATTCAAACTGAACTAAGATTTGTTCTAGCTCAGTTCAACTAATCAGTTTTAGTAAAATTGATGAGTGAAGTCATACCCGGCAGTTTGAAAAGCGAAGCATTTACTCTAAACAACTCCAGCATCAACTAGCTCATAAAAATATATAGAAAATCTCGATCGATTTTACTTCAATGTAAATGAAAAACAATTTAGAGAATCGTTTAATGCTAATCATTGTTTATTTGAGTATCGGAACACTTGAAAACGATAACGATTTGTTTACAAAACCATCTTCTCCGACGTGGCTCATTTTTATATGAGTGGTGCAGTAAATAAAGAAAACTGTTGTTGACAGTTTTGTTTGGTTTTTGATCTGATCATGAAAAAATCTAGTTCTAACAAAACGGGGCTACGTGTCACAGAGCAGGAGCAAACATTGAATTATTGCGAGAAAAGTTTGGAGATTCGACAATATCAAGAAATTATGACATTGAGTGGCCTCCATCAAGTTGTGATTTAACACTATTAGACAAAATTTTTTGGGGTTTTTTCAAGTCATTGGTCTTTAGCAATAAACCAGGCTCTCTTCAAGCTTTAGAAGTAAATATTGAAAATGCTTATCGTGACATAAGACTTGTTTTAGTGGAAAAAGTACTCAAAAATTAGGTTTGTCGAATTTGTTCCTGCAAAAGAAGTCGTGAGGGCCATTTAAATGATGTTAAATTCAGAACTTAATTGTATCGATTGTTCTTCACAAAGAATAAAAAGAATTTAATATTCTTAACAATTACTGCCTTTTTTTGTTAAGGAAATCATATCACTATTATTGGAAAACACTGTAGATTATATGATGGAATAAAGTAAGGTTATTACCATATATACTGGTGAAATAAATATTCTTATTACTCCCAATTATTTGGATTAGCTATAGGCTTGTCAATTATTCTAAAAACTGAAATTGAAATTGGTCATCGACACCTTATTTCGTGAGAAAAAATATCTCAACAAAACTGTTGACACATGCTAGGAGAACAGTCACCAAAATTTACGAAATTCCTGTATCATGATTATTGCCTATACCTATAAAGAAAATGCTAATTCTCCCTCTTCTAATTAATTCGTAATAAGTATATACGTTCATTTATTTACATAATTTATATAGAAACTTTTCTTTAATTGTCTACATTTTCTTAATTCGTCATATTAAAAATAAATAAGAGTGCACTATTTGTGATGAAGCAATATTACTTATCAGGCTGCAACGGGTGGTGAGATAGTATTTATACCTACCGTTTTGCTGGTATAACACGCTTATATTCACCCTGTTGCTGACGTATTGACGCGCTCCGACCCAATCGTCCAACAGTCTGTTGTCCAACGTTAGCAATACCACTACGTAAGGATGTTCCTAGTTCACGATGATGGACGGCTATAGCACTTTGTGTTTCAATTGCATAATCGAGTCCAGGTAATTCGAGGGAGGTTATCGGATGGATGCGTGTCAGCGAGAGTGTGCTCTCTAAAACGGTGCTAAGCAATGGTGCGCTACGAAGGGATCTCAAACTACCGCGACGGGTAAGGGGTTCCGGTTTATACATTTATACGCGAGTTTGAATTAGAAATTTCAATTTAAGTTAGCGTCTCGCAAGTTTGGGGTGTGTAGTTAGCAAGTAAATATATAACTCGTGAATTAGAATATCAAATTGCAAAACTTATTTAACGCAAATCAAGTTGTTAGTTTTTTAATATATGCACAGTTTAGTGTTGAGACACCTATACTCAATATGTCACGTGATCTTGCGTGTCCCTTCAATGTTACACAAATTTTTAATGTTTAACTTTGTTAGGTCGTGGTTTTGTTTGATTGCTGGTTATATGGATTGTCCGACCTACGTTATGCGGCATGAGGTTACAGACCCAACGTGTTGCTACAAATAAAATTAGCACTTAAAATGCACGCACGCACACCAGCGCGTGTGTAGACACACTTTCATGTGAAGCACACGAATGTAATTAGTGTTCTATTAATTGACCCCACGGACGCTTTCTCAGTAACACCATCAAGCGGGGTGGCGACAACAAAATGTTGCAATGTTGTAATAACGTTTTGTTTGCCATTTACACAAACGCGACCATTACGACCAATTATGATATTTATCAGCTATTTTCACAGTAAAACCGTTATGTCACGCAACATTCGCCTTCCCAACTCTTTAAAAGGATTTGATTTTTTGCTGAATTGTCAACACTTAGCATACAGTTTCAATGAAAATGTGTGCACACTAGCTAAGAATCCATGAAGAACTCACATGTACGTACGTATATACTAGATATGAATATATCAAACAATCTTTAATTACTGATTTCAATTATGCATGGCTAAATATAATATCATGAAGGTTGACTAAAACTTTTCTTGTTAACTCTCTGATGAATATTCTATAATATATCTCTATATACTATCATTGGAGGAACAATAAAAAAAGATATTTTCGTTTACATCTAAGGACTAAAGTTTTAGATTAAATTGTGAAGTACTAACCAAATATGTTTGGCTCCACTATATGATTTATGAAAATTCTTTCCTGGTATATATGTACACATATTTATACGTACGAATTGATTGGTTTCTTCAGTCAAGTAATATTTTACGTACGACATTCTCTTCGCGGTACAATTTGTATAGCTGCTGAATATTTTTATAAATTTCGTATTAACATTCATCAGAATTTAAGTGTGACGAACCTTTTAAAATCCTTCAATTTTAGGGTAGCATCAATACACACGTTACAATACACAGTAAAAGAAACACTTTTAACTATATGCCTAAATGTTTTGAATAACCAAAGTTTTCTATAGAAATAGATGTGAGATACTTGTTGATTCCTCTATAGTATACTTTAAGTCCTATTGTCGTTTTCAAGCTGAGATAGCTACTATCGAGGTATCTTATTGATCCGCAGAGTTGAGACGTTGAAGCGTAATTCCGATAGAAAGACAGAAATAAGGGCTTTGAGCAAGTCAAAGAGAATTTAGACTTTTTATTATAAGTTTAGATACGAATATGTTGCAATAGCATAGAATGGGAACATCGATGTAAAGGGTTTTTTTTTTCAAAAGGAAGTCATATTTTTTCCGCTCTTTTGACATTTCTCTTCAGTAAGGTTTGCTAATTCTTCACGGAAGGATATAATAACGAGTCAAAATTATTAAAATTTACTACCGAACTTCGGAATCAGTGGCCTCAACTTTAAGAGCGCTACGTCCAATTTAACAACAATAATTGAAATTGTCTATTGAAAAATTTTAATCCACAGGCATATTACAAAATGTTCCCGTGTCAGTGAGACAAAGATGTGACCGTAGTGTCGAGAATATTGCTGTCGTTAGCTCATAAAGTGAGGAATATCCAAATCAATGTCTCAGCGTCGTTCTCAAGCGTTGGGCATCTATGTGACGTCATTGTGGAGATGGCCTACATTCTTACAAAATCAAATTGACGCAAGTACTGAAGCCACTTGACCACCAGAATTGTCGTATGTCGTGAATTGGGCTGAGCAACAACTTGAAAGTTATCCGGATTTTAATCGAAAACCCATTTTCAGCGATGAGGCTGCTGACGTACTTCATGAGTCATCATTGCATCCCGAAAAAATTTCGGTTTGGTGCGGTTTATGGGACGGCGGCGTCATTGGACCGTACTTCTTCCAAAATGAATAAGAGCGGCACGTTACTGTGATAACCGAATAAATTTTACCCGAATTCGATGATATGGACTTGGACAATATGTCGTTCTAACAGGACGGTTCAAAAGCCGTTAGTTTATTAAGTTTTGCGTGAGTTCGGAGTAAAACGCAAAAGGTATTAAACTAGTTCCATCATGATTTTCCGAATTTTTACATGAAATGTCCGGCTTACACAAAACTATTGTTGAAACTGCTTCGAAATCATATTTTTGGTCATCCAAGCGACTTGCCTACAAGCGCAATTAGCCGCCTTACCAGATTTGTGACAGACTCATAGCGATATATTTTTAACTTTTTTCGATTGTTGTGACTCATCACAACTCCAAACTTATGTATGGCCTTCTGAATCAGTAAATTTAATGGGCAAAAACCAGTTCTTGATAGTAAGAAAAAGTTATGAATTCTTTACAGTACAGACAGGATCATCGTCACATCTCTGTTGGTGATAAGTTAAGGTGACAAAATATGTATCTAAACGAATATCCATTGTTCAGTCGAATAAAATTGTGAAAATTTTAAATCTAGAGCTGATATATCTAATATTCAAAACAGGAAAAGTGGGTATACTAAGAGATACTAAGAATGATTATATGAGCTCGTCGGTATGCCTCACGCTCGATGTTTCCCGCCAGTACCCACTAATTACTATTTTGATATAAGTTAATACATGCAATTCACTAGATATGATTACAATTATATAAAAGTAAGAAAATGTGCAATAATTACATGTGTTTTATCTATGGCTCACTATGGAACTTGTTTGCTTTGTCACTCGTTATTCGTCCAGGTGCTGGTCTTTAACTGCTCTCTTCCTTCTACTTCCTTCCGTTTACTTCTCGTATACGTGCTCCTTGGTCTATAACTGCGTCTGCTGCTCTTTCTTATATGATCACGCTTATAGATCCTTGGCAACTCACACTCGCTTGCTCTGGCCGGGTTTTCCTGCTGCTCCTGCTTCGTTCGTGTTTGCGCTACTTTTTCCAACAACGCTATCGCCGTCAATGCCGTCTCCCAAAAACGAATTGTGCGTGTTGATGCCGTTGTGGCAAAGTTTACTTTGTACAACAGTTAACTGTTTGGTCTATTCTGATGATCATTTCGAGTTTGCTTTCGGAGTGTATCTACTACAGTGTGTTTCTATGTATTAGTTTATTTCGTTGATAACTGGTTAATAAAACGGTGATTTTCAAATGTCATTTTCAGTTGCTTACTTTATCGCTTAAATGTAATTTTGTGAGTATTTATAAATAAATGCGTTTAAAAACTGAGCGATGTGTTTTATTTTACTTTTAACTGTAATTCACTATTTTAATTAAATGTAAGTCACGGTTCGTATAAAAAAGTTATAGGGAAGAACGGTGTAAATTATTGCTACAGTATGAGTATTGTTCGAATTTACTTTCGCTTAAACACGATTCGATTATAATGGAGATTTTCGTTTGATCATATACGAGCTATTCGCTTATTTGGTGTCAAAATCGACGAACACAGTGTCGTTGGCTAAGTTGGATGTTCGTGCTTTGTGCTCTTCGAATGTAATCTTATGGATCTGTAGAGACTACTGTATAGCTTCACACTTCGTCTATGTATGTACATATGCTTGGTGCGCTTGTTCGATTATGTAAGTGATAATGACGATTTCGCACGACTGAGCTACGAGTACTTATATATGTATATACGTATGTGTTTAGATGAGAATGCTTTATTGTGTGGAATGTGAACACATTTATTACTCTTTCTCTGTCAGCTTTCACACACATATACTCGTATGTACGTAATTCTATTTCAGTTTTACCGACTGATTGAACATTTCTTACTGACTGGATACTGTACGATTGATTCGTTGAACGCCGTACTGCACATGTGTGCAGTATGTCTAATAATTAGCGAATCAAATGGGTAGCCACATTATGCTCCCAGGATTGCAAATGCACCATAAAAACGTATATTGCCACCGAGTCCAATCCATGTTTGCATGCGGATGCTTCAACCGAATTTCAAATATGACTGAATTGCCTATGAATTCAATTCAGCTCGCCATAGTTAGATTTGATCTGAAATAAAAACAGTTGAAAGCAAAATTACAATTCTATTACTTTAAACTAGTTGTTATAAGTTTTAAATTCATAACTATGTACTTATGTATAGAAATACAAACTATTTTATTGATAATAGGGTTTTGTATTATTGGCTCTTTGAACTTATATGTAATACATATTTTAAACTCATATAAGTTGTGTGATAGTAATGTTTCATTGAGTGTTTTCTTTCAATTTCCAAATTCTTACTACTAATCGGCCTGCGTTATTCTCAAGCTAGCGAATATAGAGTAGAGTAAAATTAAATAATGAAACACAAAATAAAAGCTTCTAAAAAGGTGAAAGGTTATTTTTATTATAATGCTACATTTAGTCCACTGTAATCCTGGAATTCTTTCACTTCAACAAATTGAAAGGTAATGCTTTTCATGTATGCTCTAATGCTCTTTATTGGGATATCCCACTGAATTTTTATACCTGAACAGGGTATATTAAGTTTGTCACGAAGTTTGTAACACCCAGAAGGAAGGGTCGGAGACTCTATAAAGTTTATATATTATATAAATGATCATTACGATGAGCTGAGTCGATTTAGCCATGTCCGTCTGTCTGTGTGTATATATACGAACTAGTCCCTCAGTTTTTAAGATATCGTTTTGAAATTTTGCAGACGTCATTTTCTCTTTAAGAAGCTGCTCATACAAACTGAACGATCGGTTTCAAATTCTTGTATGGAAAACTTTTGCATTTGACAACGTATCTTCTTAAAAGTTGGCACAGGTTATTTTCTAGGGCAACAATGTAATCTCCGATGAAATTGTTCAGATCGGTTTACAATAGCATATGGCTGCCATACAAACTGAACGATTGGAATCAATGGCTGAAAACTTTCGCATTTGACGTGGTGTCTTCACGAAATTTGACATGGATTACTCCAAAAAAAAATTGTTCAGATCGGATTACTATAGCATATAGCTCCCATATAAATTGAACACATAGTTACTAAAAGAAATGCACCTGTGAAGGGTATATTAGCTTCGGTGCAGCCGAAGTTAACGTTTTTTCTTGTTCTTTTATCATATATATATTTTTACATGTTCTGTTTTAGAGTACCAAAAAGCAAAAAATTGTCTTAGCTTTTTCGAAACTATTTCTTGGGAATAAATTACAAATAATAAATTACTTGAAATTATTTGTTTATGCCATACTCATAATTGCAGACAGGAAAACTCTTAAATAGAGAATATAACGTTTAATAGCTTTTATATCGATACCACTAGTTTGCAGAGCATAGTCTCGGAACGGATTTAGTTCCAATATGCGCCATTCCGTTCGATAATCTGTTTCCATCTAGACGGCAACTTCATAATACTCTCCTCGTAGAAGTCCCTCCGTTATTTACGAAGAACACGGACAGCCACTTTTCACAAGCCTCTTTTGAGTTCAACTTTACACCAACAAGGGCATTCGCCATGTACAGGAACAGGTGAAAATCACTTGGTGCCATGTCTTGGCTATATGATGGATGCGATAAAACCTCCCATACGAGCTCTCGTAGTTTTGAACGAGTCATCAACGAAGTGTGTGGTCTGGCGTTGACTTGGTGGAACACTACATCCTTCCTGTTGGCCAATTCTGGACGTTTCTGGTCTATCGCCAGCTTCAAGCGGCCCAGTTATTCGCAGTAGATGGTAGAATTAAGCGTCTGCCCATATGGGAGCAGCTCCTTACAATCCCACCAAACGCACAGCAAAACTTTCCTGCCCGTCAATCCCGGCTTGGCCACTGTTTGAGACGATTCACCGGCCTTAGACCACGACCGTTTTCGCTTTATATTGTCGTAAGCGATCCTTTTTTCGTTGCCAGTCACCATCCGTTTCAAAAATGGGTCAAGTTCGTTCCGTTTCAACAGCATATCGCAGGCGTTGATTTGGTCCAGAAGGTTTATTTGCGTTAAATTATGCGGTACCCAAACATCATGCTTTTTGTGTATCCAGCCTTCTGTAGATGGTTCAACATGGTTTGGTGACTAACTCCCATCTTCTGGGCGATATAACGAGATGCCACATGCTGGTCTAACTCGATGTTTTCCATGATTTGATCAGTATTCGTCTTCACAGGTCTTCCGCCGGCTGGCTTATCCATAGTGTCGTTTTCACCCGCTCTGAGTTGCCGAAACCATTCCTCCACAGTTCGAAGTGATAGAGTGCCATCCCCCCACCATTATTCTCACAGAAAGTTTCTCTAGAAAACTTTAAAATAGCGCGAATTTCGGCGTTAGTGAACTCTATGTTTACACGTCTATAACTGTTGATTGCAATATCCAAACTAAACATGCATAGCATAGCGTCGTTTGTAGGTTATATCAAAACCTTTCAAAGACGTATAGTCAGATACGAGCTCTGTAGCGCTTTTACATAGCCGCGAAATTCAAAAGACAAAAAAGCGGAAGAAAGATATTTGGCAACCATTATATGGTGCTTGGTGCGTTAGGGAATGAGCTTCACACAAAGAGCCAATATTACATATTATTTTAAAATTGGAAAAACTTTTACCGAAACGTTTCAATTGATAAAAGAAGTTTATGGCGGTGATTGCCTATTCCGTAGCAGAGTGCACGAGTATCATCATTGAAATTCATGGAAATGGAATTGAACATCTCCAAAACATCGATTTGTCGCATTTTGACCGAAGATTTGGGCTTACGAAAGATGTGTGCACGGTTTGTTTCCGCACAAATTGACTGCCGACCAAAAATTTCTCAGAATCCAACATTCGAAGGACATGATTAAGGAGGTCAAAAAGGACAAAAACTTCCTTTACAATATTGTGACTGGGGACGAAACGTGGTGTTTGCAATATGATTCCGAAACGAAACGTCAGAGTGATGAATGGAAGGCACCGGACGAGTCGAAACCCAAAAAATCGGGCATGGAGAAGTCAAAAATGAAGACAATGCTGATTTGATTTTATGATCCCAAAGATATTGTCTGCGGTATTCTACCATGGAGTGTTGAAGCGTTTGGTGCGCCGTATTCGACGTGTTCAGCCCGAAGATCGCGAGGATGAAAGTTGGAGTCTGTTGCACGATAATGCGCTGGCCCCGATTATTTGACAAAACATCACATTTTAACCATTAACCATTACCCGTATTCACCTGACATGGTGATTTCTTCCTTTTCGGAAAAATGCATTTGCCCATGAATGGAAAACGTTATGCAGACGTAGAGACCATTCAAAAGGCTTGCATACTGGCGGCATTTTCGACCGTGCAAACAGCTGTATTGAAGCAGAAGGAGACTATTTTGTATAAAATATATTGATTTTGCCGAAAAAACCATTTGTTCTGTTTTTTGTTAAGTCCTGTTTACTTTGGAACGCTCCTTGCAATCTTGTTACTCAGAAGATTATAGTTTAGTTCACTTAACGGTTTTTATGTCATATAAAGTCGATGGAGTTAGATATAGGGTTATGTACATATAAATGATTTGAATGTCTGTTAGTCCGTCCGTCCGTGCAAACGCTTAGTACCCAAATTTGTTGGAGAACATATAAACTGCTATAACTAGGCTGAAAGTTAACAAAAAATAGATGTGGCACAGGTTTAACGAGCATATCTCATAAATAATTACAGCAAGTTTGGTTGAGCTTGTTGAAAGAAAGTATTTCTAGCACTACTGGACAATGGGCGTGGCACCGACCTCTTTTGGGTGAAATCCAATGACTAATTTCAACCAAAATTCAACATTCGCATTTCACGTTGTAAAACGTGAAACTTCCCATTTGTAACAAATTTTAGTTCCATAGGCATTGTAGCTTATATATTATATTTGTCAAGATGTAAGATGCCTTAGCAAAATTAAGCGAACTCATAATATTGGTAATGCCCACGATATATCCCAATTTCGATACGCTACTAAAATTTACATACATACAAGTATATGAGTTTCTTCATGTGGAACGTTTTCTTCTAAGAAAAATTTGTACGCCTTACTGGCTGTAGTACAACTTTTAACTTGTTTTCAAGATGTGCGATTTCTTTCATAATTGAAATAAGAATATTAAGTTATGTCTTTTAAACCTCTCTGAACTTCTAACTGTAATTTGAAACCTGATATCTCGTTGAGTATTGAATGAAGATGACGTAAATCACTTGGCTTTCTAGTTGGGCTTGCGAATGAGTAATAATGCATATGCATAGCTATTTAATCTACCCACAAGCAGTGTAATCATTAATGCATATTTTAATTGTGTACTTAACGAATTCATTTCTTCTACAATTGCGTTACAGACATTTGTAAATGTTCGCTTAATAAACTTATGGTTTTTGCTTTTCTGTTTAAAGTTTTAAAGGATCCAAACTTTCATATAAAATGGAGCGCGCCTACAACAAATAAACAGCATTGCTAAAAATTTGCTAAAAAGTTATGTGCCCATTATCAGTATTCCTTGCACGTTTCATTATGTGCGAATAGTGTGTAGCAAAAGAAAAATAATATTTGGTAGACCTTCCCTTCAAAAATATTCATTGTGTGCTCATGAAAAACAAACTGAACAAACAAAACAATCTTCGCTGGCATATTTGTAACTTAACACTTCTATACTTCGTCTCTTACTTTCTTTAGGAAGAACGGAGTATGAATAATGACATTTTGTCTACACCAAGCAGAATCAGCGGTCACTACAAAAAACAGTTAGCATCAAAAGCAAAATCCCAAATTTTGTTGGTTGCTTCTTCGCAGAGCCGCTGAAAATAATCGGCTGTCACAAGTGAAACAGCTTTCCATCATTTTTAAGCCACATAACGACGGAACAGCTAGGCATGCAGACAATATTGGGGGGTAATTTTTTGATATGCGTACATACTATAAATATGAATGTAGATAAAACCCAGCGAAAAACTAAACTTCTTCACAACTAGTATGAAACTAAAATCTAACTAGTCACCCAACTGTTTCTTATCCATGTAAGCAATTTCTATCGTTTACATGTCGATATTCTAAGGATGTCAATTGTCTCGTACGAGTTCGAAAAATAGCCAAAATATCTCTAATTGGTTGATTGGGCTATACATTAATCAAATAATAAAGCTTGGTATTATGAAATAATTGCATAATAAGTGTATGAGTAATCTTTTCGTGTCTAGTTCGATTTCAGAATATAGTTATTTTTAGTATATTTTGATGCTTCACTGCCGGGCATTTTTACATCCATGTCAGATTTGTTTGTAATATTTATGTGCTGTAGCTAGAGTAGGTATCCCTAACGATATTCAATACAGCGGGTATACAATGATCTCATATTATTACAAAGCTTTTTAAAAAATGAAATGTGATATCAAGTGATTATAGCGCACATTGCTCTCTTGGCTGGTAAAGGCTATGGTATTACAATTAATCAAATCCACGAAGAAAACGGTGGAAATAATCCAAACATTTCGTTCAAAATAAAATATACTTATTGCTATCTTGTTTGGATTGTAATTTTGTCTAAATAAATTTCACTCTTTCTAAATCATAGAGCTGACTTACTGTGCACATGATTGTAGTAAAATATAACGTTTCTTTAGAGACTTAACACAAGTTTTGTATTATTTGACTATGGAACCAATTAACTAAGGGTGACTTGATGGTGCATGAGATGTTTATATCGGACCTTTACCTTTAACCTTATTCTATTCATTAATTTTTGAATGGAACCAATGATTCGATTTTGACCATATGCAAAAAAAAACAAAAAACATTTTCACTCAGTTTGTTTATCTTGATACTATTTTGATATAATAATTTTATTATATCAAGATATATCTATCTCAATAACTTTCGCGTAAGCGTTAGGTGAACAAAATCATTATTCTCAGTGCAACATGTGGCGATAGAAAGAATATAACATATCTGTTATATGTTGTCTGTTATCTGGTATATCGTTGTGGTGCATGTACTCAACAAATATTCGCGTCCGTGCGATCGGTTCTAAAGATGAAATAATATTATTTTTAATTCATATGTTTTTATGTCAAATATTTGTGGCACAATCCTTTTCCCAACTATTAGCTCGGGAAATCCATTACCAATTGGACGGATATAATTCCTATGCATAATTTAATCTCCATTATGGAAACATACCAGTTTGAAATGATGAAAAATTATGAAAAAAATTCACGATTTTTTTGACATAAATTTAGTCTTGATCAGCAACAAACTAAAAATACCAATGTCAGCAACTGAGTACATTGGAATAGTTCATAACAAGTCTACGCTCGCACAGGATAACAACACTGCATTACATACATTCATTCATTTGAATCCATTAGGTTCGAGAAGAGACGCTGGATTTCGATTTTATTAGCTACTAAATGCTCAAATCCTTTTTATGTTATGAACGGAATCACGATAATGATATGCGATAAGAACTTAACGGCAGTTTTCTGCTTTGCCACTGATCTGTGTTTTATGCATGTAAAGTTCGTGGCTTAGTAAATGCACGCTTTCTCATTTTGTCCTAATTCAAATAATACTTATATTCCTCTTTATCTATTTACTTGCTTAGAAATACATATGTACACAATGAGAAGGAGTTCGTGACAAATTCGAATGTATATAATTCTTTGGTAATTTTTCTTCATTCTCGAGAAGTGCCATTCGTATTTAGTCCATCCGAACGCTACTTCTTCTACTAGTTCCGGCTGCACAAAATTCACGGAACAAGTCATGCGAGAGACATGTCAATACCATAACCAAAAACTGCGCATAATTACGAGCTGCCAAATGCTGTTTAGCATTTGGTGTGAAACAGCAAATCCTTTGTTTTATTGTATATTTATATAGAGCGCAATGCCTCCGTTTTATAGTTCTTCGTATAATACTTATTTTTCTTTTGTTTCAAGTACTTTTTGGCTCCCATTTATGTCATTCACTTTGGTTATTGCAAACTCGTTGTTATCCGGCGTTCAGCCTTCATTGTGTCCGTTGAGAGGGAAAAGGCCTTTTTTTGATGCTCGCCAAATGGTTAGCCGTTAACAGTCTTATTACTATGCGTTCACATGCACATTCACCCAAACATACCAGCACCCCAACACTCCATCACTAATGTAATTGTGTGATTTCTAGGCTGTCTGGCTGAGGGAGTAGCTCAAGCATGCACTCGGTGGGCCACTACCTTGTTTAAGGCGCAAGCGGAAATGGCCGTTGTTGGTGGTCGTAATTTAATTGTGTTGTGGTCAATCGTTGAAAATCATACCAAATTGCTTGATTCTGATTTGATTTGCGTAGATTACAATCTGTGCCCGTTCGCATATTAAATAGATTAGAGAGCGTATATACTCAACATGCCGGGTTCAACGATCAATCCACAACAGTGCGGACTGAGCAGTAGTTGATGACTGCCCCTTATACTTGCATGAAAGCTTATCCTTTAGCCAGTTGGTTGGGGTTGGTGGGTTGGTGAGCTGGTTGACTAAATAAGCACTGTGAAATAGTTACTTAAATGGTGGGCGACAATGAGCTTAACAGATTGACAGTAATAGGGTGGATTTACGAACCCAGTTTTCACACTATGTATTGGGTAGTGGAATTCATTAGGAGGCAGAGGAACATTGCAATCTAGGCAAGCAGGCTCATTTACATATACAAATTTTGTGTGCTGATAAAAGGAGTAAGCAGTGATTATTACTTGATACTAATTTGGGTTTTATTACACTACATAATTCCTTAGGGGCGTTACATTCATAACTACGTAAGTTGCTTAGTTGCAAAAATGGAGAAAGTCAATAATTTTCCACTGAGCCTTTCAATAAAATGTCTTTTACATTGTCTAGATAGAAAAAGAAAGAACTGTAAATTTAATATATGAATGCATTTCTTCCACTCACATATACTTTAACTTTGGTTTCTCGAAGAATAATGTACCAAGTATATCTACTTGTGAATTTCAAAATATCGACTTTCGTTTTTTCATGTATCGAATATACATACTACTATGCCCAAAAAGGTGACATTTGAGTTTAAACTGCGCGTGTCGAAGGATTTGAAGAATAATTTTTTTTTAGGTTGGTAGTACTGTCAGTCACATTTATGTAAAATTTCATGTCAAAATATTCATTAGTGTTTGAGATACGTGTCGTTTTGTGAGCTGCTAAAAGTGAGTTTTTCATTTTTTGCGATGTCGAAATTTGTTGAGCAAAGAATTTGCATTAAATCTTGTTTACCGAATCAATTTTCTGGTGATGGTGCAGAAAGCCTTTCGTGATGAGGCTATGTCTAAAAAAATGTTTACAAGTGGTATAGTGAGTTCTAAGCCGGCCGTGAACGTGTCGAAGACGAAGAGCGTCCAGGGCGACCATCAACATCAACCGACGAAGCTCACGTTCAACAAATCAAATATTTGGTGTTCAAAGCCGTCGATTAACAATTAGAGACCTTGCTGATGAAGTTGGCATATCGAAAGGCTCAGCCAATACCATTTTGAAGGATGTTTTGGGCCTCAAGCGCGTCAAATCTCGACTGGTACCGAAAACATTGAATTTTTTGGAAAAAAGGCGTCGCGTTGAAGTGTGTGAAACGATGCTTTCCGACTACCAGGGTGTCAAGAAATGCATTATAACTGGCGATGAGACTTGGATCTATGCTTACAACCCCGAAACAACCGATAAATCGAGCGAATATCGTGCCAAAAGAGAGCCGAGACCAAAAAAATCGCACCAAAGTCGCTCAAAAATCAAGGTCATGTTGACTGTTTTCTTCGATTATCGTGGTGTTGTGCATTATGAATTCCTTCCAACCTGTCAAATAGTCAACCAGGAATATTATTTGAACGTTATGCGTCGTTTGCGTAACGCTATCCGCTTAAAAGGCCGGAATTGTGGAAAGACAATTCTTGGTTTTTACACCACGATAATGCACCATCCTGCTCTCGTAATTCGTGATCATTTCGCCAAAAACTCAACCCATATCGTTCCGCAACCACCGTATTCACCTGATCTGATTTGGAAGAATAAATAAAGTATTTTCAAAATAAATACAATGTCACCTTATTTTTTGGGTACAGTAGTACATATATTCGGAAATATTCTCCGATAATTTGAAGTTAAACCGAAAAATATATTTGGACATGTGATTGGAATAGTAAGAACTTTTTCACTTAGCTTCCAAAAATTTCAAAGCTCTTTTCTCTCGAAACGCTGATTTTAAAATCGATGAAAATTGTTTCTGAAATAGCTGGAATGAACGATTAGAAATTTTCACACGACCTTCTTAATACATACTAGTGTGGACAAAAAATAGTAAGATTTAAGACCATGGAAAACCATTAGTTCTAAAATCACTAAGTTTTTTCCAAAAACAGCGTCGCATCAACGCCTATGAAACAATGCATATTATTAATGGCGATGAGTCATGGATCTATGTTTGCGACCGGAAATGATCAATCAGTCGAATATCGTGGTAGAGGTGAGCCAACGTCGAAAAACCACGAAAAGCAGGTCAAAACTCAAGGTTGTGTTGAAAGTTTTCTTCAATTATCGGAGAGTGAATCAACTACAAGTGCCGTACTCACCTGATTTAGCTCCTAATTTGAATCGCAACGCGCAATGAAAGCTATTCCGTAAATTGACCTTAACAACTGTTTCGTTAGGCACAAGTGTATTACGGCCAAGGGGTATTATAAATTAAGAATTTTAAAATTATGAACAAATCCTTAGTATTTTTTGCTCGTAGTAGTATATCTTTCTCTATTTGTGTTGTGGAGCCTACGCCAGTAATTCCCAAAATATTTTGCTGTGTTGATCGTAAAGTAATATGTAGGTCTTGTGATGTGAGCTTGCGCCTGTTATGTTCACACTACCCCACTGGCGCCAATTTTTCTTTATTAGATATACAACCCGTTAAGAAAGTATAGGGAATTCTTCATTTCCTCCTCTCATCTCCCGCTTATATGAAAGACAGGTAAATTTTTTTCCTAGGTTGGTGCAACTGTCCCTAATTATGGTGCCAAAAATTAGTGCGATCTGTCAACCAGTGTGTTTACAGTAGTTGTTTATGTTAGTCGACCTCAGTAGCGTTTGTCGAATTTAAAAATTCAAATCAACGTATCTGTGTTAAATTTTGGCCAAACACTTAACAAATATCATTCAGCAAGCACTGTATTCACCTGATATGGCCCCCTATGACTTTTTCTTATTCTCCACACTGAAATATCCACTTCGGGGAACACCCTTCGACTCAATTGAAAACATCAAAACAAATTCGATGCGTTTTATTTATAAATTCCCGATACTTTGTTGACAGGGTGTATACTGTATTAATTAATATGATTAATAACGCGGAAGAAATTTAGTTTAGATATTGCAACCGACACTTTCAGATGCCACACAAAGATCGACAAAGTTGGCAATTAAAAATTCTACTCGAAAAGTCCAAAGACGTTTTCATAATATGAGGTTAAACTATTTAATTGAAAATACCGCACACACCTAGACTGAGGCGAATCATCACTGAGATTTCCTTGAATCTGCCGATAGCAAATTACCTTACACTTGGCCAAGCACAAGCGTCACAAGACAACTTTAAGAAAAGACCATGCAAAGCAAAATATAGACCAGCTTCAAAGTGTCGTAATAATGCTGGTGTGAAAGTAACAAAAAGAGCAACATCATTAACAGCAGCTTGTCTTAGATACGAGCGCCAACCTCTAATGACAACAATCAACACCACGCTCATAAATCCCCTGCTTAGGCGATCAGCCAGTAGCCGCCCACACCGAGGACATAGTTTAGAACAATGTTCTAGACAACAATGCAGCCCTCCATTGACAACAAGCTAAGGTAAGGAGATCGCAAAGTTCTAAGGGTGATTTGGTTTTAAGTTAAATTTGTTGTATTAATAGGATTCTGAGGCCGCCTGATTGCCAGCAAAGCAGTTATGTGGCTGTTACAAAAACATTAGCACGGAAGCAGACAAATCGAAAGACAAACAAAAGAGGTGAGAAAACACACTAACGTAAACCTGAGTGTGCCATGAGGCGGTAAACCGCAATTTAATTTTTTTGCTGATGTGTTCAATGTAGAAGCAACGACAGCTTGTCCGCCTGTTCGCCACGTTCGATGTATTGTGTGTGTTTGAATTCGAGGATACAAAGAAATTATGACAAAGGTGGTTCTAATCAAATCCCCATACCAGCGGCAAGAGAAAATCAGTTATGTAAATGTTTGTATGTTTGAACTACTTTCCGTACTTATGCCTTTTGAATTAATTTTTGTTATTCGTACGATTGTTCATTTACCCTTTCGACACAAACCAACACCGGACGTTTTGTCTGTAATATCCAACAAGAAATCTCAGTTCAGAAAGTCGTCGAAATTTTTTTTATGGAATACTTTTTTATTCTCTCTAATTTTTTTTAATGTTTGAAATGCCTTATGCGACTTAGCTCATCATTTACATACATTATAGGCTCTCTAACGTTTCCTTTTAGAATTTACAAACATTGTACCAAAGTAAATATGGCAGGTTCAGGACATAAAAATTAAATTTTTTTAAAATCTTATTGGAAATAAATGCTATGTGTCTGTCTTTTACACATTTCTTACAAATCGCTTTTATTTCGAATCCATAAACCGCGCAGAATTAACATTAACTGGTTGTTATTTGAACGTATTCCATATATGTGTGTATAGATATATAATATAATTCAGCTGCCTTCAAATGTATATAATTCAGGTGCCTATCACCTCGGCTTATGTTAAATATGTTACCACCTTTTATATCTAACCAAGTTGGTAGACTTAATCTCAAATACAAGCACAAGTAATTAAAATATACTTATGAAAATGCGGAAGTAATTGCATTTTTACATTATTTTCTATTATGCTGGTGGTGATGGATCTTCTATATACATATACTGAGTTAATAAATACATATATTATACAACATGTAAGTGTGTAAGTTCATTGTGACAAGTTTATGGTGTGTATGGTGTCTATGAAGAGTACACACACCATATGAAAAGATTGCCTTGGATAGGAATGCCGTGACACTAAGCTTTTGTTTATTTCTTAGTTGAAGCACTAGGACATGCACGTTTTGCAGCTAATTAAGTGACCCCAGTAAGAGTACGTAGTACGAGCAGCCACTTAACGATATGTGTGTACTCAAGTACACGAAGGTGAGTATTTTTAAGCAAATAAGAAATCTTAGAGAGATAATATTGTATAAAAGCAAATAGGGAAGAGCATAGCTCGTGTGGAAACAAGCGTTCAACACTCTAGCGTTATTTCAAAGATAAATATTTTAAATTTCCAAATATCTGTTCTATCAACTAAATTAGATTTATAAAGAAATCTCATAAAGTGGTTAATTTATAGAATAAAGACAAATACAGATATGAAAAAAATTTCTTCGATACATTTTTCGTCTAAAGAACGAATCAAAATTTCCGGTATAGGATTGATACCAACTGTAATGTATTTTAATTATATTTTGTATGAATTTAGTTTGCTTTTAAAAGTAAACTAAAAATTCTTCTATGTAAAAATCCAATCAAACACAATCGATCAGAATTGCGATGAAGGAGGAGGTTAGCACCAACGGTTTTTATCGAGGAATTAGTCTTGAGAGAAGAGAAATTCCATCCAAAACAGGAGGGGCATCTCCCAATTGACTGATTCAAATATTAATCCCAGAAAAGATTATCCACACCTGATCCGCTATCGTAATAGGTTTCCATTTATTTGGGATCAAATATTCTTTTATCAGTTCGCTTGGTTAAAGCTCAATATTTTAAGGTATGACAGTAAATTTGTGGTTTGTTTTTCCAAATGTCCAATTGAGAATTCGTATTGATTGTATTCTCATCAAAACACAACCAATTCCATTACGTCAAGAACAACAAGTTAACATGCACACATGTGTATGCTCTTACAATGTGAATAGTATGTACGACTGTATACTGTGAGTATGAGTAATCTGCATCTCTGTGCCACTTAGTTTTCAGCTCTTAACACTATGCTTTTATTGATAGAAAATACCTTCAAATGTACAGCCTTTTGACATTCTATAGAATCAAGGTGAGCACTTGCGAAAGGCTTGACAAATGTTTGGGTAACCTTGAGCCATGCAAGTGGATATTTAGTGAAAGGTGACTGGTTGAGAAGGTCTGTAATAGATCAAGCTACTGATTTCTAGTACAAAGTTTTAGTAGATGCCTTTGAAAGATTAACCAGTTAATAAGAATATTCATTTATGTACATCTTGTTCAGCACTAACTAAAGTGTGTTATAATAAAAAGCATTGCATTCATTAGTGGCATCGTAATGGATTTAACCCAACCTAGCCTTTGCCGGTAAAATACTTAAATAAACAATAATAAAATATTAAGCACAAGTGAACTATGGTAAGGAATATTTCAGGGGCATAAGCCAACGGAAACAACAAAATATATATATGTATAGTATAATCGTTTATTGCATTGTCAAGGCACCCATTGCTATTGTCTTTTGTCTTACTTATTTGGTCGATAATATTACACCTTTGTTGGTATCTATTATCAAGTGAAGAGAAGTAAACAAAAAGCACAACTTAGGTAAAACTATCCCATATAGGGCTTAACCTGTAGTCTCAAATTGTTGTTATAGGTGTGTGAAATATTTCTATTAAAATTTTCATTAAAATCCAAACGTATAATCGAGTTTTCTTAATACACTCCAGGCTGTTTTGTTACATACCATTTGACATCTAAATTCAATGCTGTTAATGCTTTGTTTCTTCCCATTTATATGTATTGGCATAAAGTAGCTAACATTATTTACGCATCTATCTATATAACAAAGTTATATGTTACCGCACATCGGTACAAAATGCACTAACCATTTAATTTTTTATCTCGGCAGTGTCCCCAATTATTTATTCAATTATGCCGAATTTCAGTAAGCCAAAAAGTATTGTGCATTTATGTACAAACTTATTGCTAATCTGGGTAAACTTAATATCTGATTTTATTTGCAAATAAAATTACGATTTATCTGATTATATTTAGATAAACAGTTTTGGCAATTTTTGTACCATGTATGTAAACCACAAAGTGAGCAACACAGCAACGTAGAATTGTAAAACTAATTTGTAAATCCAATCAACACGGGGCTTACCTGTTTAAAACACATGAAATATATTATTTAATGCAATAGCGTTTAGCAATAATGTAGGTGTCGGAGAAAGTGGTAAATTTCTGGCATTGTGATTAACAGTTATGTACTTTCATGAATCAAGCAAGAAGGATATCATATTCAATTTATTCAAAGATCGGAATAAATATAGAAATTGATTATGTAATTATTATAATTTACGTTCAATCTCCCGGTATTATATTTTTGACTTCACCAGGAACTTTATTGAGAAGGTTTTACCGCGAAATTTTATAATTTTATTGCTTAATGGCAGCTCTTTCAACAGAAAGAAATATTACGATTGTGCAAGGAAATGAATGGTCTGGCGATTATCGATTATTGAGAGCTTAATAATTATTTTGTATTTACACCAAAGCAAATAATAGCAAATAAATTTCATAAAAAGTATATGTAAAAGGTCAATTAACAGGTCCCGGCCTGACAGATAGATGGCATTACTAGAATTAAAACCACATGATTGGTTACCCTAATCTTCAAAAGGCGCGTGTTTAAATTTGAAGATCATTACTTTGTGAATTGTATCATTTTACGCGAAGTAGAATTTGTTATTTTGAAAAGAAAAGAATAACAAGGAATTAGGCGTGTTGATAAAATATTACTTTTTGAAGGGAAAAATACAGCTGAAGCGATAACGAGTTTCCGGACACTGCAACAGGAAATTCAACCATACAGGATTGATATGCAAATTTTAAAAGTGGTGAAATAAGCACTGAAGACGGGGAATGCAGTCGACGACGAAAAGAGATTGTTACCGACGAAAGCATCAAAAAACTTGGCGAAGTAATTTTGGGTGACCGTATAGTGCAGTTGTTCGAGATGACAGGCACTCTAAGGATAGCAACTGAATCCGAACGTGTTCAGAATGTCAATCAAGAATATTTGGAGGGGCAAACGCTTTGTGGAAAGTGGCTGCTTCGCGAGCTCACCTTTGACCAAAAATAACGACGTGTTGATGATTCGGAGAAGTTCAAGTGAAATAAACCCGATTTTTTGACAGTGTCCAATCCAAGTGGTCTGCACACGATGAACCCACTCCAAGGCCTGAAAAACACAACAGTCTGGCAATGTTATGACGTCTTAATTTTGGAATGCGCTGGAATAATTTTTATTCACTACCTTGAGAAGGGATGGATGATCAAGAGCGACTATTACTTAACGTTATTGGATGATTGAAGGGCCGCATTTGAAGAAAAAAGGAGTACTGTTTCAATAACCTAATGCACTGTGCCACAAGTGAGTAAAAGCCATGACAAAAATTCATGAATAGTGCTTTGAATTGCTACCGCATTCACCATAATCTCCAGATCGGGTTCCCAGCGAATATTTCCTGTTTTCAGATCTCAAAAAAGTGCCCGCGGGGAAGGAAGTTTCGCCTAATGAAGAAGTGATTGCCGAAATTGGGGCCTATTTTGGAGTAAAGGACTAACTGAAGCATAACACGTAACTTTCATAGACCACAGCCGACAAAATACCTTCACGTGTTGGCAGATTTCGAAAATGTAGCGAAAGTGTGTTACTTAATTGTTCGACGAAATCGTGAATAGATTACAATCAAAGCGAAAATTATACTAAGCCAACATGAATCGATTTTATTCACTTTAGCCAATGCCACATACAATTAACATGTCCCATTCTAATTAAATGCTCTCTGTACACTGTTATTAGCAATAGCGATATACGCAGCATAAACTTAGCCAGAAACTCGAAATCCTTTATACTAAGTATATGGGGACCCGATTCAACCAATTTTTGACATTCAGACATCCTATTATTAAGAAAGGATTCGCACCAAACTTCAATGAAATATCTCATACATTGGCCGCTATTTTCGGTAAAAAATCAACTGAAGGCACAGGAGTATTCAGAATCTAGGGGCTTCTACTGGTATAGTTTCGAGTCGATTTTGGAAAATTCTTGAACATTAAGCACATTTCAATGTATTATTTATGCAAAGTTTTATCCCGTTATATTATATGAGAGGAAAGACGAATGGCAGCTAGTTGCATGTGTTCGGGCAGTACTTCATGTGTTCTCGTTCATATTAATAAGTTTACCGCAATTCGCTGCTACCGAGTTGGAAACTAATTTTAATTACAATTGCACTCAGTTTCAAATGAATATTTGAAATACATATGTTTGAAAGTTTTAGTTTTGTTGTATATTTTTCAATATTGTTATACACCGCGTAAATAAAATGATATGAAAGGAGAGCTGAAATAAATGAACGTAGAGAAGTTGTCGATATCGAGTATAACGAGTTTTCTTGCAAGAAAAATCTCATATTGTCTTAATTATTTCCAATTTAGTAAAGGAGATGTAAGGTAACCCTTGCACGTTGAATATATAATTTCCGCGATGCAGAATAGTGATATTTATAGAAAGTTTAGTATGCATCGAACGCGATCTATAACAAAATATTTAAATATTTGAAATTCCGATCCGAAATATGGCACGCGCGTTCGATATTGAACGTTATGCTCAAGAAATTGAAAAAGATATAAAACCCTGCGATGGCCAGGGTTTCCGCAATTCCGTCTCCTGTTCATTTAACGACTGTTAGCCACAGCAAAACGATGCAAGATGTGTCAATAAATAACTTTCGGCGTTTGCTTGCGTTACAAACAGGCTTATGGCGGGAGTATTTCAAGAATACTCATCAAAAGTTGCGCAACTTCATCTGCTCTCATAATATATTTGTATAATCAAATATCAAATATCCAATAAGGGAATATGGAAATAATAATGGTTTGCTTTTCCAAATACGAAAAGAAGGAACTAAGTAATACAATAAAATAATTTAGTTCCGACAGCATGTACGCTACATTTACTTGTTTCAACCTTATATGAAGTCGCTTGGCATACAAATGACATTTATTAACAATAGTGTGGGCCTTTTGTTAGTAATGAAGGTACAGTTATATACAATTAGAATTCTCAATCACGCGCCGTAACTGCGTCAAATAAATTTTCTTTGATTTTGAGCCAATAAAATCCCGCCCATCGTATATAAACTTTCATGTAGAAGTCTCTGAATAAATTTATGCTAATATTTTATGCAATTTTCGGAACATACGAGTACACATGTATAATAGACTATGTAAGCTATGTGTATTCAATGGTAAATTACTTTCCCGTTAAGTTTCTCCTTTATTTTGTTATGGAACTTCTGCATATATTCAGTGGTGATTTGACTGCGAAAACGAAAACTAAAAATCGACAACTCTGCATTTTACACTACAACTTCAGCACTACTTCAATTACACACTTTAACCCAAATAACTTTAACAAAAACTCTCATTTCAAACAGATTTATGTGCAACTGCAACACTTTGCCACAAAAGTTTCAAGTAAATCCAAATACTTTGCGCCACTGGATAGATGGAATCGCAATGGCAAACTTTCCTTTTTATCTCATGCGCTGGCTGCACTTGTGCTGGAACCGAGTGCAAGGATGGAGCTTCACATAAAGTTGTCTTCGTTGGCCCATCCCTACGCTAACTATTTCACCTTTTTCTAAACATTTATTGGACGTGTTCATAGTTTAAGATTCTTCAGCAAATATTTCAGATGCTAAAGCGAAATGTGTTAGCACCGGTGATGGTGGTGGTCCACATGGACGCAGAGCCAAACACACACATATATATAAATACGTACATAGTTCCTCGTAGCTTTGTGAGCCAAGAAGATATAATATTTTTGTACAATAATGCCTTTCTTTTGTGAATAAAATTCTACAATAAAAATTTGAATTTCAGTAGAAACACTCGTACAGCTGTGCCAATTCAGGTACAAAGTTGTCATAATTTTTATTAACGTTGTTTTGATGTGGCAAGTTGAAGGAACTATAAAACTGACATACTGGATAAAAAGTAAAATAAAGTTCTGCGGCATACTTGCTACAACTTTTTCAAAAAATTTCAAAACGGTACCAGTGCTTGCTTTGCATACAGAAGTGATGAAAGAGAAGGCTCCAAAAGAATTATGCATTTATCGTATTTTTAGACATCCACCTCATATTTTATTAAACAAAATTTTGACGATTAAAAAAGGGGTTGTAACTATTTTCCCTTTGGAAGTAAAAAACGACCAAAAGTATTATAAAAAATTAAGCAATCCAAATATGCTGCATCTCGAAAAAACCACATAAACATTACGGTACAACGGCTCCTTAATCAGAACCTCTCAGTGCAATATGTACTACTTGTGCCACAAACTCTTTAAGAAATCGAGTTTAAGCTATCTTTCTCAAAGTTCACAAAACTCGCATGCATACGCTAACTCTCCTTGAGTTAGTCTTTCATACTGCAACAGTTTGGAAGTACGTGCAACACACTTTTATCAGTTTGTTTGTTTGTGCGGCGAATTGCACGTGATTGCCGAAGTACACAAAAGCGCCTATGTATGCATACATGAAATATGTAATTTTGTGCAAAAGCATGGCAAGTTATGTGGTATTTGGCAGCTTTTGCGAAAACTATGCTGCAAAATTACTTGCAAACCAAAAATTTCATGTTGTGCTGAAAATTTTTGCCTACAAATAAAATTTGCAATATTTGAGCGCATGCAACGGCTCGATTTTCGGAACATGCTTACGTGTGTGTTTGTCTGTAGATGTAGGTGATTACACATATTCATGCACTCGCTCATCAGCTCATAAAACGACTAGCATGAGTCGCCTGTCAGGCGCTTTTAACGTTGCAAACGCCTTCTTTTGTGTAGGTTTTCCAAGTCAGAGCGCTTTTCTTTCTCTTGGCTCGCAATATCTTCTGTAGCCCTTCAAAAAGTTCCCTGCCAAATTTCTGTTATATAATGGAAAATTCTTTAGCACGTCGTTTCACTGCCGCACACAGCGCTATTTAGCTATTACAGTTACTACTTTTGCTGTCGCTGTTTCTGCGCTAATTTACCAGAAGTTGCTTGACGTTATTCGAAAAGAGAGTTCTAGAGTTTGTCTTAGTTTAGGAATTTAAAGGCTGTCTTCTAAACCAAGCTCGCTTTAGTAAAAATAAAAGGAGGAGTCGGAGTTCTTTCGGTTCTTTTGACTAAACAGCTCAGCACTTATGTATGGTGTACACAACAAAACGAAAGTGGGTTTCGAACCAGCGCTCAACAGGACCACTAACTAACGCACTAAGTAACAGTGTTTACATTAAAATACGTATAATCGTCCACAAGTGGTACAAAATTGCCAAGCTCAAAGTATTTCTTGCATCTGCAAGACTTATCAGCGCACATAGTTAAAGAAGTTTTCGGCAATTTTTCTGCTGCAACGCACAGTTTGTCCAGAACGGAGAGCGAATTTCTCCACAAACTATGGTTGATTGCTTCTGGCAGAAAACTTTCTAACCTCAATTCCAACTTCTTTTCGTCTGCAACCCGAACGGCTTGGAATGCTTCGGTCGCTGGCTGCTCGTTTGTAGCCGGCCTGATACGATCTCAACTTCAGTTTTCCTTGGTGGTCACATTTGGCAGGTGGTTGCAGAAATTTTAAAGCTACTGCTAGGTACATACACACTTCCGTCTAGGCATCGGAGATAGCTTGATTTTGCTGAGCCTACGGCTACAATTATCCCCCTATTGCCTGCAATCACTGATGCTTAGGAGAACAACACACCATAAATGTTTGAACTTCCTACATGTAACATATGAAACGGCAATATTCATGGCATATTGGTAATAAATGTCGTTTGTATAGCAGTGAATACAAAACGTGTAGGCACAGATTAAAAGGGAACTGGAACAGGGTGATGGGCCGAGAAGCTCGAGAGCCAGTATGTGCGGCAGAGTGGAAATGTTTCACTTGCAACCTACATAAAGTAGCCTCAACCCCAATTGCTGAACCATATATGAGAGTTGGAGCAACCTATGTGGAAATAGGAGCAACCAGAAATCAGAAATACACGTAGCAGCAAAAGCGGCAGTGGCACGATTGCAGTCAAGCGACGTGCTGCAGTCTTTTTCATTTTTTTGCATTTTTTCTTTTTTCATATTGCGACATAGCATGTGTGTCAGCTGCCAATGGAACACATGTCGATTTGCGCACATGCATGTGTGTGTTGGAGCTAGTGTTTATGTTTGTTTTTGTGTTTGTGAATAAGTGTGCATGCAGTCGACACAGTTTTGATTTATTTTCACTTAGGTTTTGCTCTTGTGCGGCAATATATTTTAGTTAATACGTTAGAGTAGCGCAGTAGTAGAGTTGCACACGGTACGCGCATACGAATAAAATATAGCTTTATATGTGTGTATGTATAACGGCGCACACATACATACGCTGCTTTGTGCTGCGAATTGCAAATTTACTTACATGTGTTTGTGCCTTTGAATTGTAAGATTGTTGCGTATTCACAGTTGTGCTAAATTTCGGCACAAGCAGACATACACAAAATTATTAAATTGCAGCACTCACTACTGCCTACACATACATTCATGTAAATATTTCATACAATTTTATACCGCCATACATTCACACTTTCAGCGCTCAACGTTCATTTAAATTTAAACGAAAGTGTGTGTGTGTGTGAGCAAATACTCGTACAGCATTTGTATTTGGCTTTATGGTACGAGCAAACCTAAATACGTTGGCAGTGGCTTAAATTAAAAATTTCATATTCAACATAAAATTAGAATGGATTTTTATTTTCTCCCACAATTTTATGCCATTGTGTGGCCATAATGTTTTCTATTGTTCTAACTCTGACATTTGCCTACTTTCGGGCGCATTCACTGGCTCTTTGTGGTGGATGTGTGAGCCGATGTGACACCAGCGGTGTTGGCGGCACCATTTCACATCGTTATGTGACCATTGTATTTGTGAGTGATATTGTGTGTGCTTTGGCAACATTCATGAATTTATACATTCCAACGGCGTTGTTTGATGTTGACTAGCAAATATAAGTATTCCAGCTTGCATTGGCCGATATATGGTATGTGTGGACGTATCGGTGTAGGTGTCTGTGCCAGTTTATTGATAGTGAGTGCAGTAGAGTACAAATAAAAATGTGAAAATCACGGCTAACTTGCAGTGACTAGTGCCAGTTTGCAGGACCGTGAATGTGCGCGCCACTGCTGGCTGATTAACTCTCTATGTGGGTTATGGCTGATTTATGCTAATAAATTAGTATCCGATTTAATTCAGGCGAGATTTTGCAACGTGATTCATTTAAATTCACGACAGCATTGTAATTAAAGCCGCTGCTGCATTACTCATAATAACATAAGTATGACAAACAATGGGCATTATTTAGCGGGGAAATTATGGCAGCGTTTTTAATCACTGAAATATAACAAAATTACTAATTCCTTGCTGAATAAGGCCACTTCATGGCTATCTTATACAGCACCACCAAATTGCGTGACGTGATAAATTACCTCTTCGCTAATTTCTTCACAGCAAATTAGAAGCATATTGCGGCTGCTTCCATTAGTGTCACAGCCATGGAAAATCGCAAGTAATTAAAACTTATGTCAGGCGAACAGTTGTCAGATAAGCCAAAAATACTCTTAAATTAAATTTCAATCAATAAGATACGGCATTGCACATAATGAACTTAACAATGTCTCTAAAAATGTGAATTCTTAGTTCCGAAATTGAACAGTTTTCATCTGAATTTAGCTGCGAATCCATGTTCGTCGTAGATATTATAGCCTCGTGAAACATATGAACTTTGTAATTTTCCATATTTTAATTTTCATATATTTTAACGCGCTCTGACGGACATTAACTCATAGAATTTCTTATCGAACTGTGTGCATGCTCGACACGATCAGAGAGACTATACTGCTTCATAAAAAAGAGGTCCACAGTTGACGCACTAAGAAAAATAGTTGACACTGCGGAATGTGCAATAAGTGAGAAAAGATGTGATGTGAGATTATTCCATTGCCACAGTTGAAGTACATTGGTATAATAATGCACTCAAGACTTAAATTCAAGAAGTACTTGGAAAATACGCCATGTAAAGCAAATAAAATCTACAGTGCTTTATCTAGATTGATGGCAAATAAAGGCTGTATGCGTTCCTGTGGACGATCTAGCTAGACAAAAAATCATATGCTAGACCAATTAACGGATATATTTATAAGAATTTGCAATAAGTACTTTACGAACTATGTCAAACAACACCGCTGAGGTACTAACCAGTATGGCCCCGATTGACATCTAGCTTTCCAATTCACGCGAATATACAACTTGTCAGAGACGTTTACCGCAGCAAAAAGAGAGTAGATAATCAACGTGAAAGCAACGGTGGCAAACTTCATTCAAAGAACGGTGGACAGACAGACATCAGATATACATTCTTGGATAGATATATGATATGCGGATTTACACCTGACCCAAATACTCTGTGCCCATGTGTGCTTTAGAAGCTACATAAACAAATATCGTCATAACGAGAGTCAATATTGTCCGACATGTACAGAGTGTACAGAAGACTCTGAACACGTACTTTTCCATTTCCCCCGGTTTTTAAGTGTAAGGGAAAAACTTAAATCTTAAATTGGGTGGTAGAGTAATGGTGAAAATTTTGACTACACTTATGTGCGAGTCCTCTGTGAAATGGTAAACTGTCAACGAAGCGACAGCTCTAATGATGTCAATATTGAGACATTTACAACAGATTCGGTGTCAGTTAGTCCGTTCAATAGAAGAGACTTAAATGTCTTCTGCTTTCCCAAGAAGTAATACATTAGGGGTATTCAGACCAGCTTTGTTATTTCGTTAGTTGTTACTCGGTAGTTCTTTACGTGGGTTTTGTTTTTGTAAAATTAACAGATTATCGTTTGACCGAGTAACAATGTACCAGAATGGTAAGATTGATAGTTTTTTCGTTACTCAGCTGTTTTGTTTGCGTTGTTGCCTCAAAAGTTAACTTAATTTATTGCGAAAAAATACATTTGCTGTCTACTACAAATTAGTTTCTCACAAATTTTTCAAAAGTAAGTATTTAATGTAATTGAATCAGCTGTTTTGAAACAAAATTTACACCCACTACTGATGTACAGCAAAAAGTATGTTCACAGTTAAGTGTTTTAACGAAGTATCAACTAACGAACTACCAGATTAACAAGTTCGGTCTGAACACCCCTATTGTCTAGTGGTTCCGTGGGAGAGACATGAGATGGGATAGGTTAGGTTTAGCGGATTAAAGTCCCTAATTCCGGTTTTCAATGCCTCCTCCTACTATAAAGAAACAAGTTGCTTTGCTTGATTGACGCTTTGTAACGACGCGTACTTTTAGGAGATTGCCTAGAAATTAGTCTATTTTAAACAAGGAGATGATAGCATTAGCATGACATTCACAATTATGTTGGTTTCGTCTTTCTTCTTCTTCTTTACTGGCGTAGACAGCGCGCCAGTCGTTTCTTCTCTTCGCTACGTGGCGCCAATTGGATATTCCAAGCGAAGCCAGGTCCTTCTCCACTTGGTCCTTCCAACGGAGTGGAGGTCTTCCTCTTCCTCTGCTTCCCGCGGCGGGTACTGCGTCGAATACTTTCAGAGCTGGAGTGTTTTCATCCATCCGGACAACATGACCTAGCCAGCGTAGCCGCTGTCTTTTAATTCGCTGAACTATGTCAATGTCGTCGTATATCTCATACAGCTCATCGTTCCATCGAATGCGATATTCGTCGTGGCCAACGCGCAAAGGACCATAAATCTTTCGCAGAACTTTTCTCTCGAAAACTCGCAAAGTCGACTCATCCGTTGTTGACAGCGTCCAAGCCTCTGCACCATATAGCAGGACGGGAATTATGAGTGACTTATAGAGTTTGGTTTTTGTTTGTCGAGAGAGGACTTTGCTTCTCAATTGCCTACTTAGTCCAAAGTAGCACCTGTTGGCAAGAGTTATCCTGCGTTGGATTTCTAGGCTGACATTGTTGCTGGTGTTTACGCTGGTTCCAAGATAGATGGAATTATCTACAATTTCAAAGTTATGACTGTCAACAGTGACGTGAGTGCCAAGTCGCGAGTGCGACGACTGTTTGTATGATGACAGGAGATATTTCGTCTTGCCCTCGTTCACTGCCAGACCCATTTCTTTTGCTTCCTTGTTAAGTCTGGAGAAAGCAGAACTAACGGCGCGGGTGTTGAAGCCGATGATATCAATATAATCGGCACACGCCAGCAGTTGTACACTCTTATAGAAGATGGTACCTTCTCTGTTGAGTTCTGCAGCTCGAACTATTTTCTCCAGAAGCAGATTGAAAAAGTCGCACGATAGGGAGTCGCCTTGTCTGAAACCTCGTTTGGTATCGAACGGCTCGGAGAGGTCCTTCCCGATTCTGACGGAGCTTTTCGTGTTGCTCAGCGTCAGCATACACAGCCGTATTAGTTTTGCGGGGATACCAAATTCAGACATCGCGGCATAAAGGCAACTCCTTTTCGTGCTGTCGAAAGCAGCATTGAAATCGACGAAGAGGTGGTGTGTGTCGATTCTCCTTTCACGGGTCTTTTCCTAGATTTGGCGCATCGTGAATATCTGGTCTTTTGTTGATTTACCAGGTCTGAAGCCACACTGATAAGGTCCAATCAGTTTGTTGACGGTGGGCTTTAATCTTTCACACAATACGCTCGACAGAACCTTCTATGCGATGTTGAGGAGGCTAATCCCACGGTAGTTGGCGCAGATTGTGGGGTCTATGGATTGGGCACAGCACACTTAAATTCCAATCGTTAGGCATGCTTTCGTCCGACCATACTTTACAAAGAAGCTGATGCATGCTCCTTATCAGCTCTTCGCCGCCGTGTTTGAATAGCTCGGCCGGCAATCCATCGGCCCCTGCCGCTTTGTTGTTTTTCAGTCGGGCAATTGCTATTCGAATTTCTTCATGGTCGGGCAATGGAACGTCTGCTCCATCGTCATCGATTGGGGTATCGGGTTCGCTTTCTCCTGGTGTTGTGCGTGCACTGCCATTCAGCAGGCTGAAGAAGTGTTCCCTCCATAATTTAAGTATGCTCTGGGCACCGGTGGCTAGATCACCTTGGGGGGTTCTACAAGAGTATGCTCCGGTCTTGAAACCTTCTGCAAGCCGCCGCATCTTTTCTTAGAATTTTCGAGTATTACCCCTGTCGGCCAGCTTATCAAGCTCTTCGTACTCACGCATTTCGGCCTCTTTCTTTTTCTGTCTACAAATGCGTCTCGCTTCCCTCTTCAACTCTCGGTATCTATCCCATCCCGCACGTGTTGTGGTCGATCGCAACGTTGCGAGGTAGGCAGCCTGTTTTCTCTCCGCTGCGACACGGCACTCCTCGTCGTATCAGCTGTTCTTTTGCACTTTCCGAAAACCAATGGTTTCGGTTGCAGCTGTAAGTAAGGCTTTTGAAATGCCGTTCCACAGTTTCCTTATACCAAGTTGTTGACGAGTGCTCTCAGAGAGCAGGAGTGCAGGCCGAGTAGAAAATCGTTCTGCTGTCTATTGTGATTGCAGCTTCTCGACGTCGAACCTTCCTTGTATTTGTTGACGTGCGTTTTTTGCTGCACAGAGGCGGGTGCGAATTTTGGCTGCAACAATATAGTGGTCCGAGTCGATGTTAGGACCTCGGAGCGCACGCACATCTAAAACACTGGAGACGTGTCTTCCGTCTATCACAACATGATCGATCTGGTTGGTGGTTTTTCGATCCGGAGACAGCCAGGTAGCTTGATGTGTCTTCTTATGCTGGAATCTAGTACTACAGATAACCATATTTCGGGCCCCGGTGAAGTCGATCAGCCTCAACCCATTTGGGGATGTTTCCTCGTGGAGGCTGAATTTACCGACCGTATTGCCAAAGATACCTTCTTTGCCCACCCTGGCATTGAAGTCGCTAAGCACGATTTTGATATCGTGGCGGGGGCATCTCTCATAAGTGCGCTTCAAGCACTCATAAAAGGCATCTTTGGTCACATCGTCCTTCTCTTCCGTCGGGGCGTGGACGCAAAACAGCGATATGTTGAAGAACCTCGCTTTGATGCGGATTGTGGCTAGACGTTCATTCTCCGGAGTGAATGAAGGACTCGACGACGGAGTCTCTCTCCCACCACGAATCCAACACCAAACTTGCGCTCCTTTATATGGCCACTGTAGTAAATGTCACAAGCACCTACTCGTCTCTGTAGTTGTCCTGTCCATCGCATTTCTTGGACGGCGGTGATGTCAGCCTTTATCTTTATCCGAGGCTGTTTACGCTTTTTCATTGGGGGTATTTTTTTACGTGGCGGGTCCCAAACCCAGCGCACAACCCTATGCAGGGGGTGTTTCGCCTTCTCAGTTTAGCTCGCCTTCAAACGAATGTTCTTAGGCCACCCAGAGGATACTTGGTCAAAGACCGGAAGTCGTGAGCTATGTAAAAGAATCGTTTCTGGCCACTCCCAAGTGAATGGCGATCAGAGAACTTTCCTCACTTGCGTGAACTTCTACACATGACTCCATCCACCATCCTGATTTCGTCTTTACATTAATAAAATTCGAAGCATACATAAGTACCGCATTCATTAATTGGCATAAAAATTTTTAAGAATTACTAGTTTACTTATTCTGAACGTAAGCATAAACTACTAATGTGACCTAAATTAGCTTCATGTGAAGAATATATACAACGATTTAAGGGAGTTATATGAAAAGTTTGATGGTGGAACGTTGCTAGTTTTGTTATGTAAAGTACGAGGGCGGGCCAATAAGCACTTATCATGCATGATTCTTCTCTTTCGATGGTGACCACCAAAAATGGGTTAAACGAGATTAAAGAAATTTGCAAAAGGTTTTGCAGGACTTAAATTTTAGCCGAATGAAAAAGTTGTCGTATTTTTAGACATACTAAAATAACTGGAGAGTAGCTGTCCAGTTCTGAGATTAAGGATTTATAGGACTACCCTCTTAAATCAGCATTCACCCTTCTTAAATCAATGTTATCTACGAAATAGTTAAATGGAAATATTATAGTATTAAAGTAACCAAAAGCTGTTACGGCTATTGTTGTTCGGAATAATAGTTTTGTGTATAGACACACGTATTTGTATTGGCGGGTACACTTTCGTTCTATTCTTTTTCAATACATCTTATAATAATGCTTATTTCATTCCATGAGCTTGGAGCCTTCCTTAGCGTTTTCTTTGTATGTTTTCTTGCATTCGTTTCTGTAAATATTCACTTTTGGCAATGAAAAGTAATGATGCGGAGAAGTAAACGTACCATGTATAATGTATATTTGTGTACTTTTGTATACTTATATTCTGTACTTTTGTTATTATAGTTGCTTGTAATATACATAGATTCAAAATATACGAAATAAGGATTCGCAGTGATGCTTAACTTTTATATAACTGTATTCCTCAGAAGACATAAGATAATTATTTAAGAAACGTACTGAATTGACTAAAAGTTCCTCATTCGAATATTGCAAATACAAAGTTTGTTTTAATTTTGAATACTCTTAATAAATTGTAAGCTGAAGTCCATAGTAAAATTCGTTAAACAATGCTACATATGTTTCGTACTAAAACTTAAGCTTTGAATTACATGTTAAACAAGTCTCTCGGGATATTGGCTCATGAAGTATAATATTTAACCGATTTAATACTAAGACAGTTCGGTTGATGTAGCCTTGTTCGTTTGTGTGATATGCATAAATTAAAGATGTTAGCGGGCGAAGTCTGGTTCAATTTTCAAAAAATGCTAACCTTTGGATTCCCGTACTTCGTGCCCTGTAACACACAGGAGCTTCATATCAAAATTTGTGGGTTGATAGCCCTTTATAGACCTCTGCTCAGCGGCATTTTGTAGACGATATTTTTCGGCAATAGCAACCTCCTCAATATGGCAAGCAATACGTCAACTAAGTTTAATCAAGATATTTTAGTGCATTCTCATCGTTCGCGACAATAGAAAGGCCAAAGGAAAGTCACCCAGAATGAAAGTCGTGTCGTCTTATATATATATATATAAAAAGTAATGTGTTACAAATTGTATACTGAATTTCAAAGATATCGCAAACCGTTTTTGCTTATGTTTGAAAATACTTTTGTAGCGTTCTTAATGTTAAGACCACTGACTCCGAATTTCGGTAGTAAATTTTAATAATTTCGATTAGTTGTTGGAGCATATATCTTGCCATGATGAAAAGGTACCCCCTTACTGAAGATAAATGTCAAAAGAGCGGAAAAAATATGGCGTCTTTTGAATAATCTATTGGTCTACATTTGTAGTGCCCTATTGAAAAACCCTATACTATGAGCAAATTTCGCGCGAACGCATTCTTCGAAACATTTTTTTTCTGGGTTGGTATGACTGTCAGTGACATCTGTGCTGAATGTCAGATCAAATTAATCAGAAGTGTTTATTATACTATCGTATTTTTGAAGTACATAAAGCGTATTTGGCGATTTTATCATTATAGGTCGTGCTTGCTGATGTAATTCACGGACTGATTTTACCCATTTTCAGCACCAAATTAAAGTATATCTCAAAATTTATGACCACTTCAATTTGTGAAGATATCTGAAAAATTGTCCGATATACATATGTATGCTATAAAAAGCCAACCGAGTGTTTTAAAATCTGTATCTTAGGTGTTTAGCACAGTGTAAAAATTTGTGGTGCCAATGCACACTATTACAAGTATATATATAGTACATATATGAAAAAAACATCCTTAACATTTCGCGAGTCCAGAGTATAGGATTACACCTAAAAGTTTACAGTCCCGCGTCCATTTATTACCCTGCCCCCATAAAGGCATTCATGTCATTTATGGTGTACAAATTTATGTCTCTGTTGTATGTAGCTATTGATTTATCGCACCTTTAGTAGTTTTTAACAATACCACTTTATGGGATTGGACGAGGTTGCCTTCCGATTTTATCTATTCTCATATTTTTCTGGACCAATTTGGTTTTTGTAGCTGGATTTTTTTGGAAAATATTTACATAAAAACAACTATAGGGCGGGCCAGGCCAATTTTTTCAAAATATTTAACCCACAGGTGACCCTTGATTGTTACAGCGATTTCCTGAACCAAATTATAGTTCTTTATCTTCATTCGATGCTAAGTTATGGCAGTTTGTGGGCTAGCAGTCGTCCGATTACACGCATTTGTAAAACCAGCCGATGCCGTAAAACATGTTTAACTTGTTACATTAAGATATCTAAATTTTTACTAAAGTTACAGTTTGCCCAGACCGACGGACGAATTCGAATTCGTGTGTATCTAACTCGTTTAGTTCTAGGTGATAGAAACAATCGTTAGGTACACAAACCTATACTACTCTTTTGTAAGAGCATAAAAATTATAATTAAATTGTTTTAAATTTTTATTCGCAAATTATCAAATGATTTTATTACCTTTTTCACTTTGTGTTCATTGTTCATTGAGAACAACGCGAAATACTAGCGTAAAATGTGCCTCGCGCCGATGAAGAGTGCTCACCTGGTTTGGGAATTCTTACCTGCATACTGCGCACAAACTTATATGTATGTATATGTAAATGCTGCATTTGTATTGAACCAATTTGAAAACAGTTTTGTATGTGTGAATACATACATATGTATGTACATATGAGGCATGCACGTTGTCGATGCATTTGCTTTTGTTGTGTTTGCTGCCCTATTACCTTTCGGTGTCGTCACTTTGCACTCGGTCGCTTGTCCTTAATTTCGTTTTCGCTATTTCATCAGTCTAACTAGCCACCTCTGCCAGACCATTTACCGCACTCAACTCTCCACGTTTACCGTATTTACTTATCAACCAGTGTTGACCTGACGTGCATGCATCCATATACGTGTGAGTCTCAATTGTATGTCACTATATTTACTCACAAGCGCGCTCACACACGTGCATAAATATATTCGTACGCAAATACGTAAATGTCACTCCCTTTTGGTTAATATTCTTTTGCTTTATTGCATTGTTATCTTGCTGCAGTTGTCGTTGTTTGTGGAGTTTTTGTGTGTGTTTCACATTTTACCGTTGTAACCGCATTTGTATTTATTGTTATGGCAGGAAAAGCAACAGCACCACCAACATGAACAACAAAAAACACACATAAGTGAGTTATAGCTTTGTGAAGCAGTTTGCTTATGTCGTCTATGAGCCATTCAGATGTTTGTGTTTCATTCCGTGTTGTTGTTATTTTTGTGGCCCACTGCAGCTGTGTTGTCTGCAGTGACCCAGTAACACCGAAATTGCAAAAATGAATTCTGCATAAATGCACCCCATTTGACCCAAATACAATTTAGGCACACACATGTGCGGTATGTGAGTACGTGGGCACAGGAAAACTTGGAGCAACTTCTGCATTCGAGCAACACCAACAACAACAACAACAGCTGCATCAACGGCAACGTCAATAAGTGCACGAAACAACGATAAAAGCAACGGTGGCACATCAGCGGTGGCGAGAGTGACATTTTAATGTTGGCGCAAAAGTGTAAAAATGCTTTGAATTATGAATGTTGCTCGCATACACACCAACACAACGAAAGCACCGAGTACGTACATGAAGCGGTTTGAATGAGCGGGTTTATAAACATATAGATATTTAGCATACGGTCAGATTGTTAAGTGCAAATTTAATTTAAAGTTCAATACTATTGATTTTTCGTGGTTGCTTGGGAAGCAGAAGCGCCGATTAAATGGGCTGGTGATTGTGTGCAGACTGCCGCAGTCCTATAAAGGAGGTCATTCGAGAAATATATAGCTTATGTGAAATAACTTTTCTAAATAATGTAGGCAAATATACATTCATACAAATATTGTGACTTGAGTATGTATGCACGATTGTAAGTCACGTCAGGACAAATTTAACACTCTTCAGTTTTGTATAGGCTGCTTTAGTGAAATGTTTTTGTGCGAAGCTTTTTTTGGAGTACTACAAATACAAAATAAAAAGTATTTTTGTTTCAAGATCTGTACATATAAAAATAGAAACAACAGGTAAGGATGTAACCTACAAGGACTACGAATTTTCTTCAGGTGCTGGGAAAACTTTATATTCAGGCTTTCATAAATCGCCAGTCATATGGAGTAAGATCAGCTGGATCTTCAAGAACCCTGATGTAGTTATATTGGATCTAGGTTAAACTTTCGCCCAATTTTAAATATTTTAGACACAAAGATACACTGTTGTGAGTTAAACACGCCCATTTTCGTTGAGATAACTCACATATTGGCCGATGTATGCGGTCAAAAGTCAACTATAGATACTGTAGTTAACATATTCGGTACCTAGGGGCTTGAACAATTATTTTTAGATTTCGGCAATTTTGGATCATAAGGTAGGGTATGCATTATTCGAGCAATCTGCTCGACGACTCAACTACATTTTTACCAGTAGTAATGATGCAGGTATCATCTGCAAATGTGGCGATTGTGCTATTTGGGGGCGTAGGCATATCTCTAGTAAACAAAATGTATAAGATTGGTCCCAGGACGCTTCCTTAGGGTACACCTGATTTTATTGGCTGTAACGTAAGTATATGATTGTCCCTGCTTGATTCTGAAGTAGCGGTTGCTCAGGTAAGAGGCAAGTAGCTCAGTTAGATGCTGTGGGAAGAGAAGTTTTAACTTATGAAGTAAGCCATGGTGCCATACTCTATCAAACGCCTGAGATACATCAAGAAAAATAGCTGTGCAAATTTGCTTTTTTTCCATCGCATCCTCAATTATATTTGTTATTCGATGTATCTGATCGATTGTAGAATGTTGCGATCTAAATCCAAATTGATGAATTGGTATAAGGTCCTTTTCTTCAATTATGTTCTGAAGTCTTTTTATAATTACAACTTCAAGTAGTTTGGACAAAATAGGCAACAGTGAGATTGGACGATACGATGATGCTTCTTGTGCGCTTTTCCCGGGTTTTTGTACCATAATTATTTCAGATACCTTCCATGACAATGGAACGTACCTGAGATTTAAGCAAGCATTTATTATCGATGTTAGTTTTTCTAATGCTTTCCGCGTTAGATTTTTCAGTACCTCAGCTGTCACCATGTCGAAGCCGGGAGCTTTCTTTACATCTCGTTGTAATAATTTCTTCTTGCTTTTTGTAACTGTGAATTGCTTTCGTAAATGTGTGTACTTCAGCTTCTAACATATCTTGAGTTGTTATATTTACTTCAAAATCAATATTTTTGTCGAGCATCACTTTGAAATACTCCCAATCCGTATGCCTATTAGAAAGATAAGGCGGGATGTCGATTTCTTTCAGATGGCCATTTAGGATTAGATATACTGGCGAGTGGTCTGAATTTAAGTCCAATCCATTTTCAACAGTAATGAATGTCTTGGATATTTGTCTAGTGACGAAAAAGTCGATCAAGTCAGGTAATTTCCGTGTGTCGGAAGGCCAGTAAGTCGGCTTGCCAGTAGACAAGAAGTCGCATCCAGTGGCCGTAACAGCTTTAAATAGCTCTCTCCCTTCGGTGTCGTAACTCTTGAACCCCATTGTGAGTGTTTTGCGTTAAAATCACCACCCATGATGAATTTCCCATGGTGTTTTAATATAAGTTTTGTGTACAAGTCCATTTTAATATTGTGTCTAGGTGGGCTATATATTGCGCATTATTCGAGCAAAGTTTTATCTCGTTGTAATAATTTCTTCTTACTTTGTAAACTGGATGCTGGCAAATGAGGGCTTTCCAGATTGATGATTTACAGTAATGTCTTCTTTGTGAGGAGCAGTGGAAGTGGTTGTACTTAAGCGTTTTGGTTCAGATTTATGCTCTTTATTTTTCCCAGCCGCGTTTTTAATTTTTTGAAGTTGCTTTGCCACTTCACATCCCCTGTAGTTCGCAGGGTGATTTTGGCTACAGTTACAGCATTTTGGCGGTAGTTCGGCAGGTTTTGTGCAGCTTAATGTTGAATGATTTCCGGCGCACTTTACACATCTCGGTGGTTTGCAACAATAGTTTCTAGTGTGACCGAACGCCTGACAGGATTTACACTGCGGCACAAGATTCGACGGCTTGATGGGCTCGAGTTTAACGACAGAATTTAGAATATGTTTGATTTCGTAAATTTTCTTAATGTTCTCTGTAGGTTCAAAACATACAATAAACATATTTAACGGGTTTTTTGTTTTATATTGAAGTTTGTTTAAGACTTTCGTAACTTTAAACCCTGGAAAAGTTTTATCTCGTTGTAATAATTTCTTCTTACTTTGCTCCTTTTGTTACTCGAATATCTCTTCTTACTTTGTAAACTGGAAAAAGAAAGAATCAATTGAATTTTATAATTGTGTTATATACTACTGTGCCCAAAAAATAAGGTGACATTGTATTTATTTTGAAAATTCTTTATTTATTCTACCAAATCAATTTCATACCCTTCAAAGTAATCCCCTCCCGATGCAATGCACTTATGCCAACGGATTTTCAAATCTCCGAAACACTGGTTGTAGTCACTTTCGGGGATGGCCTTCAGTTGCGTCTTCGCTGCGGCTTGAATCTCTTCTGTCGTATAAAAACGGTGTCCCCGGAGCGGTCTTTTGAGCTTGGTGAACAGCCAGAAGTCGCACGGCGCCTGATCAGGTGAATACGGTGGTTGCGGAACGATATGGGTTGAGTTTTTGGCGAAATGATCACGAATTACGAGGGCAGTATGGGATGGTGCATTATCGTGGTGTAAAAACGAAGAATTGTCTTTCCACAATTCCGGCCTTTTTAGGCGAATAACGTTACGCAAACGACGCATAACGTTCTCATAATATTCCTGGTTGACTGTTTGACCGGTTGGAAGGAATTCATAATGCACAACACCACGATAATTGAAGAAAACAGTCAACATGACCTTGATTTTTGAGCGACTTTGGCGCGATTTTTTTGGTCTCGGCTCTCTTTTGGCACGATATTCGCTCGATTGATCGGTAGTTTCGGGGTCGTAAGCATAGATCCAAGTCTCATCCCCAGTTATAATGCATTTCATAACACCCTGGTAGTCGGAAAGCATCGTTTCACACTCTTCAACGCGACGCCTTTTTTCCAAAAAATTCAATGTTTTCGGTACCAGTCGAGATTTGACGCGCTTGAGGCCAAAACATCCTTCAAAATGGTATTGGCTGAGCCTTTCGATATGCCAACTTCATCAGCAAGGTCTCTAATTGTTAATCGACGGTTTTGAACACCAAATATTTGATTTGTTGAACGTGAGCTTCGTCGGTTGAGGTTGATGGTCGCGCTGGACGCTCTTCGTCTTCGACACGTTCACGGCCGGCTTGGAACTCACTATACCACTTGTAAACATTTTTTTAGACATAGCCTCATCACCAAAGGCTTTCTGCACCATTCTCAACGTATCCGCAGCAGAAAATTCATTCCGTAAACAAAATTTAATGCAAATTCCTTGCTCAACAAATTTCGACATCGCAAAAAAAGAAAAACTCACTTTTAGCAGCTCACAAAACGACACGTATCTCAAACACTAATGAATATTTTGACATGAAATTTGACATAAATGTGACTGACAGTACTACCAACCTAAAAAAAAATTATTCTTCAAATCCTTCGACGCGCGCAGTTTAAATTCAAATGTCACCTTATTTTTTTGACAAGTAGGCATGGTTGTAGTCTGATTTTGGCCATATTCGCATTGTGACATAGAATTGCGAAAGAAATACCACGAACTAAATTCAGTAGAAATCGGTCTTGCGGGTTCCGAGAAATGAAATTTTACTGATAAGTGGATGGTCCCACGCCTATTGTCCAATGTTCACCTCTACTTCCAATTCGGTTGTAAAATTGTATTTCTCTGTGGTGTTTAGTTATTTATTTATGGCATTTTTAATAGTTTTAAACAGTACCGTTATATGCGGAGTGAACAGGGTTATGTTCCCATTTCATCTGTGTTTACAATGTCGGTGGGGGTGTTGAAAGTATTTGTTGTAAACCAATTTGGTTATTGTAGGTTAAGTGGTTGTCTATATTTTTAGTTATGATCTGTTTTCGATTAATGGCGTGGCAGTAGTCAGAATACGGCCATCTACGAACTTTGCCTTACTCTGCCTTGCCTTTACTCTGGAACTAGTGTACCAAGTTTCATCAAGATATCTCATGATTTACTCAGAGTACACTAGTACGGACAGATGGATAGATAGACAGTCACCTGGATTTCAACTCGCCTTGTCATCCTGAACAGTTATAACCCTATATATATCTCCATTAGATTTCAGGTGATACATACAACCGTTAGGTGAACAAACCTATTATATTCTGTACCAACATGTGGCAAGAGTTTAAAAAGACTTTAAAGATATTTTTACTTCACCGGGCTTGTTAATTAGTAAGTAATGATTAGTTATTTGTTCAGATTTGAACATTATATGCTCACATAAGATTGTGTACAATTAATCAATTGACATTTCTACTAAGGAAACTTGTACCCTTGCAAAGTAGAACGATTAGAGCGATAGTAATAGCTGCTACGCTACCGTTACAAAAATCTGGCTTCTCAAGTCTGTTGCTTACAGGTTTTGATACATTTCCACTGCAATAACATTGGAAATCTTCGATATCTACGTTCTCTTCTTATAACTATATTGCTTATTGGTTGTTTTACCGTGTTCGAGGGAGATGATGAAAATACTTTCCATGTATGTATACTTGTACATACATAAAAAAAATAGTGGTAATGATTGTACAAGACGAACCAAATTTTACAATTACTTTGATCAATCATCACCATTAAATTGTATATCGTATTTTTTTTTTAAGTTTAATAGCACAAACAGCCAAAAACGTAGGCCCGTGGCCCGTGTCAGCTGATACGACCTATCTCATGGGCGTGCAATGTAAGTGAACAGCGAAAAACGCTACTCCCTTCTCTCTTTGCCACGGCATTTGGATTTTTGCCGTATAAACGTGTCAGCTGATTGCTCTCTCACAACGCAGGGTTGCCAATCTCGATATACTGTAGTAATTATAAAAGTTGTCTTCAATATGTTTGAAATTTTCTTAAAATAACTCAAAATCAAAGTCGAACGCTATTATTTATAAATATATAAACTATTTTTAATAGTTTGTTTTTAATTTTTTATATTTTATATTATAAAAAATTGTAATTGAAAACATAGATGTGTACAAACCTATATATGCGTATTAAGCAATGGCAACATTGTTCAAATAAAAACAAACAAAGATGGCTGATTTCTGCGTTTTTACCACGGGCTCACCTTTTAACACATTTTGCTCGCTTAGGAAGGAAAATGAAGGAAGGGAGTAGCGTTTTGGGTGTTTCTGTTATAACACAAAATGATGAAAGAGGCCCAATATAAGTATATTTAGAATGCTGATTATTCAATAGATAAATCACCATGTTTTATGATTATATGTGTTGATTAATTACAAAATTTTGGCTACTTTTCTTTAACAATTTGCTCTAAAGAGCGCATTCCACCAGAATTACGATGTGATATTTTCTTCTTTAGAGTATTATGAAACTTTTTGCACTATGCTTGTAATGTTTTGCATAAACACAGTCCACACAAGCTTCGCTCAAAGTATCTTAAATAATTTACAACCTTCATGGTATCGTTTCAGCTCTATTAACCAACAAAATGGCAAACAAGCAATTCCGTTCAATCAATTAACCGCCAATAATTAACTCAATTTCATTTGATAGCATAAAGCACAATCAAGCGCCCGCAGCTAGAATGAACAGTCAGTCGAACAAAATGCTGAACTGAGAAACAACATAACATGACAGGATTCGTGATGGAAAAATATACATACACAGTATTTATATTATAGTACATGCAAACGTGTAGTACTTTTTCAACTCCTTTGCTGTCAAAATATTACTCGACTTGTTAAAATACTTGAAATATAGTTATAAAAGTGTATTTTCCTATTTGAAAATAAATACACTTTAATATAACTTTTTATTTGAACTGACACCTGATTGGCCGAATCATTTCGAAGTGGAGAATGTTCCACTTGGAAACACGAGAAATGAAATTTAACAAAGTATTTCATTAAGATAGAGTGAGTGGCTTTTAGACCCTTTGAAATTTGTTTTGCATATATAATATTTACATGCTTCTTGAGATTTGATTTAGTGATTTCATTGATAAATAACTAAAGAAAACTTCTCTTATTGGATGAAGATGGTAATTGTTTTATAAATTAAGTAAAAATAGTTTAATTATTTACAATTTTATAATTAGTTTTCATACATTTTAAACTGTATTATCGGTTATAAATACTCATACATCCTCGATTGGTTCATAATAGTTATTGGCTTTACTACAGTTGGTGTAATTGTGTTTGCAGCTTAAAATGCAGAAATCCTGCCTTTGACGGCAAAATTTTAAAAGAAAAGATACATGGACAAACCAAAATAAGAGCTTTACGAGAGTAGTGACACATAGCCTAAAATTGGGAAATAAAATAAAACCATAAAAAAAATAAACAGAACGAAAGCTTTTGAAACAGTTTTCATACCGAACAAAACTCTGTAACTGATCAAGCTGGCTGGGAAACCTAAACTTGGTATCAGATAAAATTTCGCGAAATATATAAATTCTTCCTAAATATTCTTTCGATAAAGGTACAATTTGTTCTTATAGAATTGTAGTTTGCCAAAAAAGGTGAAAAATTTGCAATTCTGTTTTGCGTTTGTATATAATTTCCATTAGTATAAATTAAGCATAAATTTTAGTGAGATATTTAAAATTTACTGTGTATCAATATTAATTTGTACAGACTCTCAGAAATATCTTATACATGCTATGGTATCTTTTAGTGGTAGACGTTGAATCGATATCAACGAAACTAGATGAGTGACATTCCACTCACTTTCCTATTTACCATTGTGAAAATCAGACTGCAACTACGCCTATTTCCCATAAATTATAATTTTAAATTTCATTAGATTCTTTCCTTTCCATTGTAGAAATTAAAAATCAATAAATATAACGGGATAAAACTTTGCACGAATAGTGCCTTTATAGTGTTGCACCTTATCGTCAAAAATTGTCCAAATTCAACAAAAATTGATATACTTATTTCCTTTTTTAAAGAAAAAATTCAGAAAATTCAAATTTATTTGGGAGTGTTTATTAAACTTCGAACATTTTTGGCATATATTTTTTGAAGATTATATCTTTCAAATGTTGGCCGCGCCTAGGACTCTGACTTGAGCCCAATTTTCAATTTTCGTTCGAGTATTTCGACTGGTAACTGGCGAATAACATGCGTAATGTTTTTCTCCAAGGCCTGAATTGAAACAGGATTGTCCGCGTAGACTTTAGACTTTACATATCCCCATAGGGAAAAGTCTAACTGTAAGATATTACACGATCTTCGTGGCCAATCGACCGGCCCAAAACGTAAAATTATCTGCTCTCCGAAGTGTTCTCTCAATAAATCAATTGATTGATACGATGTGTGGGAAGTGGCGCCGTCTTGTTGAAACCAAATGTCGCCTAGATCGCGAATTTCAAATCGTTATGGCGCGTTATGATCGCAATTGACGGTTACATTTTTACCGGCATCAAATTTTAAGAAATATGAACCGATGGTTCCACCCACAAACCACACTAAAGCGTTCTTTTTTCTGAATTAAATGGTGGATCTTGAATCTCTTCATGTTACTCTTCGTCCTGATTTCGGAAATTTTGTTTGTAATGCTTTCAGCTGGTAAAATCAGCAGCTAATTGTTAGTTTAGGTGATGTAAGAGACAAAAAAAAAATTGACCAACTAAAAACGGTTGCGAGTATATAATCATATCAGTTTATGGCTATGCTTCTCGAGCTAAGTTTATTTGCCATATTTTTTGCTAATCAAATTTGTTTGACATGTCGCCACAATCGAGTTTGACAGTTTATTGTTTTTAATGATCTTTTTCGATGCAGTGGACACATGTTCAACCTCGTTTACACCATTGTTTATTTATTTACTCGTAATTGAATTGGGAAAATGGAAAACCGTTCATTAAATTTACTACAACATGTAATCTAGTTTTGGTTAGTTTACCTAAAATTTTATCAACAACCCACTTGGTAAAGGTGAGATACATTTAGTTAGGGGTATTATTAAATTCTTGTGAGCACTCATTTATTTGGTATTGTCGGCCTCTTTCTATCGGTCCTTTATTTTGGTGTCTTGTGGAACTGTAGTTATAGCTTCATAAATCGATTTCTTAACCATCAGCTATATTTGAAATTATACAAGTTACTTTTTCAATATAACAATTGGCGTATGAAAATTCGTTATTCTGATTTCGACTCAGTATTGAAAATCTTCGTATCAGATTAAGTTTAAGAATTCAGTTACTCAAATAAACATAGGCCTAACGAAATGTAGGCATGCATATGTACATAAATTATACATTTGGCCCAACACACCCATATATGTAAATCACACTACTAACTGTGTGCGCTTTGTACTCGCACTTGCCCCACTAACAATGCATATTTGCACCACTCAAGTGGCATTTGCAGTTACAATTGCCAGAGTTTACGGAGGTTTGTAGAGCCAACTGTTCCTATAACCAACAACTCTTCCGCTAACACATAACCATATCCCCATATAGCAAAGGGCGTAAGTGTATGTACTCAGAAGCAAAGTCAGAGGCGCAAATAATACCGGCATTCCCATTTGCGTTAGCATCGCCCTCTCATCGTAGACAACACACCACTGAGAGGGAAGTTAGCTTTTTACCATTTGCTCGGTGCCAAAAGGCAGGCATTTAAGCGGTTGTGTGAAGGGGTTGGGAGACGCGTAGAGCTGCCAGGCAAGCCGGGCACGATGACCTCATTTGTATGCACTCGTTCGTTTTTGCACAAACTCGCTCATCCGTTGGCATATCTGTCGCCCGAACGTCGCGACCACCCTCACTGGCTACACGCTCTCGACCCGTTGACTCGCTGCTATTGCTATTGCAATTTATCGACCCCAGCTCTACGCTGTGAAGTGTTGTTGCTCGGCGGCCTGTAGTTTCGTGTGGCGCCGACTTCGCTGGCATCATATCACGCCGAATTAGGTTATATTGGCAACACTGATTTAAAACAATACTGCCACTCATACCCACATGCAAATTTTCATACCGGCCCATTGACAAATGTGGAAACCTCCCGAACATCTTTCTAGTTTTTCCAAATTGGGGTGTAGCAGTGCGGCTTGTGTATATTTGGCGTAGTTCTGGTACGAAAGCCCGCCGGCTGTCGGCTGTTTGGTCGCCGATTACTGGTTCGTGGTTCAAGCATTTTTATTTTGTAATTGTTTTTGTAATCCCATACTACTTTACAGACACTTGCAGTATAATATGAAAATGTGTGCATTACCACAAAGTTGTACATATGTATCCGGTCGATACTGGTTCATACTAAAGCGGTTTTTCTCACATAAATGCGTGGTGTTGATAGAACTGGTTGAAATTTTTTAACCTACATGGCAAACGGAAACGAATTGCAAATTTATAGAATAGAGAACATTATACTACTTTGAGTACGAATCAATTTAATACCAACTGAATCTTGTGCTCTGTTACCTAGTGGGCTAAAAAATCAAAGCGAATTGATTGTCTGCCAAGGTCGATAATATGTTCAATTTTAATGCTTTCATGAATAATTTTAATTTAATTTATTAGTTTATTTGTCCGATTACTGTTTAAATGAAAATAAGTTATGATAACCCTTTTATCAGTTAGCTACATTGTTTTTGTGTTAAGTAGACTAAAACCGATATTTATCGGTTAGTTGTATTGCGGTTAGCGGACCAGTACCATTTCTAAAACCAGCAGTATCGAAACCGATTCAGGTACAACTATTGGTGTTCGCTTTGAGGGTGCGACATTCAAATCGGTAAGTATAAGCGCCTGTCTACTCGTAGGATATTTCTTGATAATTTTGCTATGAATACTGCTGGTAATGTTTGTAACTAGGTTTATGGGTCGATTGGGTGCAAAGCGAATCGTGAACGCCAAACAATTAAGGAAAATGATTGCAGCAAATGTGCGAAAGAACAGGAAAAAAAGAAAGGGGTGTGTAAGCAAGTGATATGTGTGCGTTCATCAGATAAAGAAGAAGTGTCTAAGAAACAAAGTGCTTAAAATTTATGAAAAATTGCGAATACAGTGGAGAATACTGATGGACTAAGCAATGAAAAACTAAGAGAAAACAGGTTCAAAACATAGAGAGTAAATAAGTATGAATATGCAACTATTCGCAATACTAAAAGTAGGTAATAAATAGACCGAATTTTTTGTTAATCTAAGAATGTTGCATATCAAAGAAGGCAATTAAATCGAAATTAATGGGATATGAAAGGCAATTGAACTGAAATTACTTGTTATGTATGTATGTATGTGAGACAGCGTAATATTTTCTGATCGTCAGAACATGTTGTCTAATATTTCGTTCCATGAGTTGAGTATATTTGGTGGCAAGTAAAACTAGTAAAATAATTTCTAAGGAATGCCATTTTTCAAAATGTTAAATACTTTACAGGACATAAAGTGTGGAATAGAATTATAAAATAACCAAATATGAAGGCTTTGACCCACTGATTTTGAGCATTTTGCTATTAAATTAGATTTAGCGATAATTACAAAATTTTGAATAAATTTTTGATCATATGATTCTCCACTCGAATTTTTATACATACATTTTCTGTATGGAATTATGATGACGGATGGCTAAGGATAAAATGTGAGAGTAATTTTTGAATAATTTTAAAACTTTAAACTATTGTGTGGACATACAACTACAGTCTCTTCAATAATCTCACCAATTTGAGACACATACAGCTGTTGACAGCTAATTAGAAACGCTCCCAACAGAAACATACCGCAGTATTACTACTCTCTCCCGAGGAGACCCAAAAAAGAGTCCCACTGATATTCTACATAAAATTCGAGACGAATATAATGTCCAAATATCTAAGAAAACAATTGTACGGTGTTAAGTCGAATTTGGATTTCACGGCAGGGCAGCACGTAGGAAACCACTTCTGACTAAAATTCTTAGTAAACAACTCGTAGACTTTTACAACGCTTATTGATCTTGGACAACAAATAAATGAAAGTATGTTCTTTGCAGCGATGTAAGCAAAATAAATCTCATGGATCCTAATTGTCGAAGGTATGTTTGCCGCTCAATGTATCAAGAATTTGATCCTTGCTATTCTTCACGCGTAGGGAAGCATACTGGAAGATCAATCATGGTGTGGAAATTTTTTTCCTGGAATAGTGTGGGTCTGCTCCACATGATTGATGGATTTTTAAATAAGGAGAAATACGTCGACATCCTAAATAATGTCATTCGGCCATGGACTAAGGACAATTTGTCTGTTATATGGAAATTCGAACAAAATAACAATCCAAAGCACACGACAAAGTCACCACAAAAGTTTTTTGTTGAAAACTCCATGTTTTGGAGAGGCCTGAAAAGAACATCCCTCGGTTAATGTCAAAAAAGCTGTAGGTATCAAAAATATCGCAAATATGGATGTCCTTTTTGATAAAATTAGGACGGCATGTCAAGAAACACTAGTGGTGCGCTGTCAGAGCGTTATAACGTCAATACGCAGTGGGTGTAAAGCAGTATTAAAGTAAAAGGGTTAAGTAACAAAATACTAACTGAAAGTAAGCAATATTTTTTAATAGCAGTATTTTTTGCTGATAAAAACATTTTCGTTTATAATTAGTTGTCATACTCAAATCGTTGATTCCGCACATTTTTGTTAAGGGTGTATTCTACTCTAGAATTTTGAAAAATTCGATTTTTTTTTCATATATTTAAAGTTTAGACTTTCAAAAAATGAACTTGGAAGGATTTTTCAAAATTCGACTTATTTTCGGAGATACAGCCGATTTTGTGAGGTGGCGTCCGTGTTCACTAGAATTGTCTCTTAAACTTTAAACGCGTTTTTCTCGCAACTACTTTTTTCCACACGGTACCGGCGTTATCTCAAGTTCTATACAACCGATTTACTTGAAATTTTGTGCGAACCTTCTTTATATAATCCTTTATCGTTCCTACCAGCATCGTGTTATTTTGTTATTTCAATATAATTGCAATATTTTAAAAATTTCAGGAATTTCAAAAGAGAGAGAGAGTTTAAGTTTAACGTAAGTTTCAACAAAACGAGTGAAAAAACGATAATAATGAGTGATTGATTCGAAAATAATTTCATTTTCAAAATAAGTCTCGTTTCTAATTAGCTGTCAACAGCTGTATATAGTATACTCAAGATACATTATTAGCTCTCATGGATTCCTCATTTCTCTGCTTTCTTTTCTTGTTCACTTATCAGAAAAGTTACATGTAAAAGCAACAACAAAATTTCAGAATTATTACAAGAGAGTATGTGCATATCTCATTAAGGGGTTACATGGGTTTACAAGTTTCAAAAAATCGAAATTATCTTAAGATTTCTCGAGAACTACTCAACCAATCTTCATGAAATTGTACACAGGTGTTTGAAATACAATTCTTAAAGAATTGGACAAAGCATTATTTTTCAACTACAACTATTTGAAAAAAAATTTTGCGAAATTTTCATTTCTCTGTAAAAATGTCTGCAAAAAATCCAATTTTTTTCCTTCGTCCAAGTTCTAAGTTAAAGTTTCAACGTATTTTTTTCTCTTTAGAATTTCTAATAGTGTATGTTGGTAACAATAAAAGTTCTAATAAATTATTTAATTTTTTATTTGAGAAAATAATTGTTGAAAAAAGGCAATTTTACTCGAGGAAACCCATGTAGCCCGCTATAAGTTTTATTATTGTGAATGGCTCAAATGAAAAATAAAAACTAAAATTTCTTATTATTCTTTAATTTAAAAAACTGAAGACCTAAAAGCATATATAGCTTATTATCAAAAAGAAAGCTGTGGCGTTACTAAAACGTTTTTTGACCCGGAAAAAAGAAAATTTTCCATCAAGAACAAATCGTAGCGTTGCTTGTACAGGGTTTTACATTAGTACTGTTAGTTTGAACAGTTGGCAGTAATTCTGTTCCTTATTGGGTATTTCAATTACGTTTTGGATTCATCGATGCGAAAATTATAACTTATTTATTTATATTATTGATATATAATTGGCATATTTATATATGTGGTAATATTGATCGAACAAACTCAAGTTGAAATTATAATATTGGGAAGTCGAAAAAGTCTTTTTATATTTTGTCAATAGATGTCATTGCAGTCGTATACATATATCCAGTGCAAACAATCACATAGTGTCATACCATATAGTGTAGAAACGGTTTAAGCTTCATTTAACAAAAAAAAAATTAAATTCGGGAACCTGTTCGGAAATGAGTCAAAATAATTAAGAAATACACTTTATTTTGAAATTCTTGAATAAAAAGGGAAGAATGCCACACAAGCCACCAATGAAATATGTAAAGTTTACAGAGACGAAACTGTATCCTTTCGTGTAGCACAGCAATGGTTCACTCGCTTCCGTTCTGGAAATTTCGATTTGCACTGATGAAAGTTTTACGCTGACTGAAGAAAAAATAAGTTAAAGTTTGATTAGAAACACGAAAATACTTTTTCGACTACCAATATATTCTTTTAAATTATTACCTTTTTTGATTTAATTCTTTTGCATATAGCATCTATGATAGTCAAATTCAAAAGTTTCAAGCCCCGAGGTTTCGACTATACGGACATCGAAGCCTTTGTCTTACTTTATACCGAAAATAACGGTCAATCTTTGAGACATTTTAGTGAAGAAGCACAATTTGGTGTGGGAAAAATTAAAATTTTTCCGTTTACTAGAGTGCACGGGAAAATAAAATTGTAAACTCAAAAAGCACAATTTAAGAACCACAAGTTAGTAATAGTTTAATTTAATCATGGCTAAGAGAAAACGAACTGTAAAATCAATATTGCGGTGCGATTACGGTGAAGTAAGCTGGAAATTATCCTTAATTAAGTTAAGAGCGGTAGCAAAAGCAGGTGCTTACCAGAAATTAAATTTGAATTTCAAAGTAGAGTGTTGAATAGATTTTCTTATTAAATGCTTATTATGCGACTAATTACTTTGTCCCGTCTTGCCTTAACTAAATGCAAACGACGCCGGGAGCAAAGCATTTGCACTGTAAAGTGGAGCCTAGCGGTAATTTTTTCACACAACTAAGCAGCCATCAAACCAATTCCCCTAGCCTTCCACTTGCCTTTGTAAAAATAAAAAGAAACAAGAAAAGTGAAAAATAAAAAATTAAATTAATTTCACTGTTTGTGTTTGCTGAAAGGAATTAAATTACTCCGACAACACTTCGGTAGGTGCTTTATGCAAAACAGGCAACATGCATTCTTACTTACAAACATACTTTTTCAAATACTCTTAAATGCACACTTACTGGCTGCACCTGCAACGCGGCCACTCATCCACTCAGCCCTCTGTTGGCGTTGAAGAATTTGTTTTGGCCACTAACAGCGGATACAAAATCTTAGCAGAAGCAGCAGCAACAGCAGAGAATATTTCAGCTGCACAAGTTAGGGAAGGGCAGCGAACTGTGCACAGGTTAACACATTTACCACATGCCACAGCTACTTACGTATGTGCATATTATCATTTTTCAAGATAACATGACACAGTAAATAGCAGCATTTTTTATAATATATGCAGAGTTGCTTCCTCAAAAGCAACGAAGTCATATTTACTTCATATCATCCAACAAACTTCAAAAGCTGTGTAATAAACCCTGCAGGAAATCAAATTGATAAAGTAAATTATGAAAAAGTTCTATCTGGTTTTTTGGTGAAATGTTGGAATGTGCTTCGAGTAGGCAATGAGTCTAAAGTTCTCAATGAAATGTTATGAAGCAAGACTGAGTTAGTAAATGATTATTGTCAGCGGAATTATCTTCACAATGCCAGCTTTCAAAAATTTAGTCAAAAGTGTCTAATTAATGTTGCCATTAACTTTGTCAGAAACAATTTCTGATCATAGATTCGTGTTTACTTAAAAGATAGAACTCAAAACTATTTTCAGTTTCATAAAAATACAATTTATTCCTTAAAATAAATGCAAATTTTTAATTTCAAATTAGCTAAATGTTTGTCCGTCTGTATATATGCGAACATGTACGTCAGTTTTTAAGGTATCGATACTGAAATTTTGCACACGCTCTGTTCTTCTAAATAAACTGCTTTTTTGACGGAACCAAATACATACGTACTGAATGCACGGAATCAAGTGCTTGCATGGAAAACTTTTTCATTTGAGGATACATTTCTACAAAATTTAGAACAAGTTATAACTTAAGACATTGCAACCATCGTTGAGCAAATGGTTCAGATTAGACCACGATAGCATATAGCTGCTAGCGATCAAAACCAACATAAATATCTTTTTATACTCTTTTATGATTTGAAAAATGCTCCTGGGAAGAATATTTTAGCTGCGGTTTTGTTAATGTTTTTAATACCAAATACCAAAAAACTACCTGAACTTTTGGCCTATAAATTAAGTTCCCCAATCGTTACAGAAAACTTATTTGTGAACGGCCTTGCATTTGTTATATGATGTTTTTGTGATATTTTTTGCACACTGGGTATTTTACGCACATTTAAATCCTGAATGTACGAGTATAAGCTTAAGCGTACTCAGTTCCAGCTGGTACAATGAAAAATGTATATTGCCCAGAGTGAGCCAGTTGCCATCAACTACGCCACCAACTGCCGGCAGCTTGCAGTTTTTCGGCTTTGGCAGAGCTACATTTTCATATGCAATCGCCATTCACCATTTGACAACTACCCACGATTTAATCTGATATTCTTAAGTTGTAGGAGAACCAGTTGCAGATGCTTAAATTGCTATGTTGGCTTACTTATGTCTACGATTGATGTGCAGTTTCAGGAAAAAGTGAGCAGTTGTTTACATTTAATTGAAAATATTATAAAAGTGGACGTTCGGTATTATTGTTTTGCAAAAACAAGAAGGCGCACTACATTGAGATTAGGCATGCACTTTGCACACCAAAATACCAAAACTAATTTTATCCCGCAACACTTGCTAATTAAAGCGTAATAAGTGCCTGCCCGCTTAAAAGGCGACCGACCAGATTTTTGGCTGGAGTCAGCAACATAAAGTTAGCTTATGCATTTGAATCACGTGAGGGAATAAATTGAAACGAAAAGTAAAAAAATTATGCAGCAATATAAAAGTACATATGCACTGCATTTCCATGTACATATGTATATATGTATGTGCGAGTATTTGATTGCAATCGCTTGAAGCACGGTGGTTTTGTGGTTTTTCCCTCTAAAAGCAAGGCATCGCTCGTATGCTCTTCACTTCAATCGCTGCCAAGAGTTCACCTCAACTTTCTTCCTTGTTTGTTATTGCTGTTACCGATGCTGATATTGTCGCCTCTTAGAGCCGGCACTTACCATCAACACTCGCCGCAGCCTTTGCCACTTTGCCATTCTGCGTTCGTTGTCCTTTGCCGAGTGGGCTCCCAGCCACTATTGTTGCAACTGATGTTGCCTGGTTGTTGCACGTTAAGTGCACGAGTCTGTGTTTGTATGTCTTTAGGTTAGTGTAAACATAAACATGCAGTATTAGTCGGCGGAGGTGGGCGATTTCGCAAGTGTGGGAATCGGCGGAGTGTAAAGCGACGGCTCGAGCGAGCTGGTAAATATTAAAAGTGACTAAAGAGTCACGTATGTTTGTTCCCGCTTACATGTGTGCTTACAAAATGTCTAGTACACGTATTTGTGCAGTTTTAATGCGCATGTGAGTGTATGCGAAAGACATATTTCATGCGAGATGCGCAGTTAAACCCAACGGCAATTCACAAGAACACGGCCAAGAACTTTCACAGTTACATGCGTACAACAACAGAACGACGGGAAAAGTGCAATTTTTTTAAATACTTAAAAAATTATAATTGTATATTCAAATGAATGCACCCAATGTGGCAAAAATATGTTATATAAAAATTTTTGCTTCCTTTTTAGCAGATTCTTCATTATTATAACACTTGAAATAAGCTTGGTCATCTTTAATATCGTATATTTAGTGCAAAGTGATTGGCTTTAGCCAAGTTATTATTTTAGCTTCTCTGCCAGCACTATCATAAGAAAACGAAAACACATATTTATAAACACAAGTACGTCGGCAAGTTTTTGGCGGTTTACAGTACAGCGACAGCACAGGTAGGTCACCATTAACGCATGAATAAACATTCTAAAGTCACACCGCCGATTCAAGACGCCTAGAGAAATATTTCTCATTTTTTATGATCGTGACTGCTACAGGTATCTTAAATGATAAATGCTCATGTTTGCTTAGCCAAGCGGAAGTTAACTACCGGTGAATACTAGCGATTTAATATTTTTGACTTTGGTTATTTGATTATTATTGATTTACGTCCATAATGACTTGCCTGTGCCATAAAAATTCAGTTAGCATAATAAAGGGTTATACCTTCTGCAAAGTAAAACTTTTAAAAATGTAAGCATTAAAAATGCTATGTAAAGAACCCTTTAGACGCAATAATTTCCAATATTTTCTTATCTCTCTTGATATAAATATTTAGAAGCATATCAAGAGAACCTCCTATGCCATTCACGCTACACTTCTAGGCATTTCTGTAGCAAAAACTTTAATTCGTATTCAGAAAAAGAGTAAAACAAATATGAATTAAGCAAATTAAAGTATATTAAACAATAAATTAAGGGTGTTTTCAAAAGGACACTACAAAGGATACCGAAGGGATAGCAAACGGCGCCATATTTTTCCCCAATTGAGAAAGACCCAAATCAGCCCCTTACACGTCGTTCTCAAGCAATGGGCATCTATGTGACGTCATTGTGGCGAATTTAGCGAAAAGATCTTGGCCTAAAACCTTACAAGATCAAATTAACGCAAGAACTGAAGTCGCTTGACCATCAGCGTCGTCATATGTTTGTGAATGGGACTGAGCAACTACTTGAAAATTATCCGGATTTTCATCAAAAAATAACCTTCAGCGATGAGGGTCATTTATGGCTGAATGACTTCGTCAATAAGCATAATATGCGTTATTGGTCAGACAGCAATCCCCACGTACTTCATGAGTCACCATTGCATCCTGAAAAAATTACGGCGGCGTTATTGGGCCTTACTTCTTCCCTGATGATCAAGACCGGCAAGTTATTATGAGCGGGAATCGCTACCGCTCAATGACAACCAACAATTTTTGATCCAAATTCAGAAGGAGTTATAAAATAATATCACTTTCGAATTATAAATTCTAGTATTGAAAGTAAAACGTTGTATTGCAAATCATACTGAGATAATGTGAAATTTAAATTCTAGTAAAGTTTACGTCTAACAAAGCAGTTGATCTCACAGTCTTGAAATTAACTTCGATAACAAATTGAATAAAAACCCTGTGAAGGAGGAAAATCACTAATCAAAATTATACCCGCTTCTCTATTCTATTTATGGACGATCTATATAGAGTAATAAAAAAAATATTCCAATAATTTGCGATTATCGAAAAAAGTCGAGAAATTGTTATCGTTTTTTTTTTTTGTTGTTCCGTTTTATAATTTAATTTATGTGTTTTTTGAAGAAATCCTTATAATGGTGCCGAAAATACATTATGACAAAAAAAAGCACCCGAAAATTTTAAATAAAACGAAAATTATTTAATTATTAATCAATATTTATTACGTCGCCTTGAAAGTAGTCCCCACCAAGTATAATACACGTTTGCGAACGATTTTTTTTTCCACCAAATACTTTTCATTAGCAGCTTTTGGGATGGCCTTCAGTTCCTTAGCAAATTTGGTTTTGTATCTTCCACGGGTTCCACGGAGCGGAATCAATCACTAATCTGTTGAATACGGTGGTTGATCACGGTATTCATTGTGTTTTTGGCTATAAATTCGGTCACAATCGTGGTCATCGTGTAGAATCCAAGAATTGTTTTTCCATAATTTTGGCCGTTTTCAACGCAAACGCATCAATAGGCCAAATAAAACTCCTTATTAATCGTCTGTCCTTCCGGAACATATTCATGATGCATCAAATCACGAATATTGAAAAAAACAATGAACATCACCTTGATTTTTGAGCGACTTTGGCGTGTCTTTTTGATTTCGGCTCGCTTTTTCTTTCCATTCTGATGGTTGTTGAATTGTTTGCATGTCAAACTCATAAACCTCTGTCTCATCGGCAGTTACAATGTTATTCAAGAATGAGACCTATTTACAGCCTTTTCCAACATTTGCAACAATTCCGAACACGAAATTTATTTGGGAATACAAAATTTGAGACAGATTCTTTATTCCATTTTTTTATAAATGGTAAAAATAGCAATGCTCTGCTGAGGTGTATCTACTAAAACAGCTGCTGTAAACAAACTGGTTTACATGTTTTTCAAATATCATTTATCCGAGAAATTGAATTACAAATTCCGGGTGCTTTTTTGCTACTTAAACTTATGGCAGTAGATCTGGATATGACTTCAAACGCATGGTTGAACGAATCATTGATTTTTTATGAACAAATTTTGAATTATGTTCAATATTAATTTCAATCGCATTTTTTGCAACTATAACGTCTTGTGGGCACGTTCCATACTATCTATCTACTATCGAAAACTTAAAATAATAAACAATAAGCAAGAAATTGAACGATTTCAGTTAGTTTCTTTGTGTTTAGGAATTGGCACATATTAAGGGAATGCTTTTTAGGGTACTTTGTATTAGGTATATCAAGGCTAAGGGAAGTATTGGCACGATTTTATTAATTTTTGGTGCAAGATATATTTCTCCCGAATTTCTATACTACAAGTTCGGTAAAAAATCAACCAAATGTACTAAGGTTCAGATATTTGGTGTTTAGGTTTTCGAAAAGCTATAGCTTGAGTGAATCAGCTAGATATTCGCTTATGTGAAACTAACAATTTCTCGGATTGAACAAAATAGATAGTCTAGCAAAAACTTAATAGATATAGCTGTTTTACATAAAAATCATTTTAAGCTTCAAGAGAGCGACTCGTATATTAATTTTTTTCACCAGCACTTTCAAATATCTACTTTACTTTGTGATCCTGATTTTCTATATTTTTAAAGTCTTTTGATCTATCGTTTTGAAAAAAAAATATATATTTTTAAGATAACAGTATGTAATAATAGTTCTTTCCTTTACATTTCAAATTCTGGTCGGCATACCATTTTTACGTATACACATGTTAACAATATTTTTTCAAAATCGTTTAAAATTACTTTAATGCGCGTAAGTTTGTATGTTTCTATATTTGTACATTGCTGGGAATACCTCGGTGAATTTCAGTGACAAATTTCAATTGCGCGTGATTTCACAGTCTGCACGTTCACTTTTAACACACACTTCTACGTGTGTGCGCACACGTTGCTTATCGCAGAAACAAGAAAATTTATCCAACAGACAGCAACAAAGACAAAAGGAAAGGTAAATGAACTTTACGACAATACTACGTTTGCTGTAGTGCCGGTTGAGTGAGTCGCAAAGAGAAAAAATGCAAAAAAACGATCATAAAAAACACAACACACATAAAAGTTAAGCAACAACATTCCTACAAAATCTACAACTGCAACAAAAATAAAAGCAGTCTTCTAACCTGCCGTCAAAAACGATTTGTGCTAAAAATAGTTACATGAGTATTTTATATTTTCTCTTACATTGTACTTCCTCATATTATATGAATGCTTATATTTGTGACGAAATGCTCGCAAATAAATTTTAAATAAGAGACACATGGCGTATGAGTAACATTATGCGTTACTATGCATTTTGTGTGCAAATGTGTGTGGATGAGTTGGGTGCAATTGCGAATTTCTCAACCAAGCACATTAGAAGCTGCTGCGGTATTTCAGTAATAGAACTGTGAAACTAAAATGTGGTAATATTTAAATATATATCATATATACGTATACCTTCTTTTGAATATATAATGAAAATATCTATATTCAACAATCCTATGTATACATGCGCAATAATCCGACCTCACTAATGAATAAATTTCTGTAGTCTGCAAAAAGGTACTGTAAAAACTATTTTTTTTTATATAAATTCGCTATGTATAACCTTTATTACTTTTGGATTCAAGTTAAAGAGTACAACGTAATAAGAAAAAGTGACTCTTAAAATTCAGTGTATAAGGAACGAAAAACTTAAGCACTTATGAATCCATCTTGGCTTCCAGAAAAAAAATTTTAGCCGAAACTACATTTAGCTTCTTCTTTGCTGGCTCGGCTGGTTAAATTTTGAAATATTTTTTTGCATTACAGATATGCTGCAACTGAAACGAAGTCGTGTTGTATTGTGTTGAGGGTCCATAGTCTTAGTAATTAGCGGTGTTTAAATTAAATTTTAATAAAAAATTGGAATATTTTAAAAAGTTTGCATCAAGTTTGAAAGAAAAATTCAGTCTCATAAAGTAGAGAGCAATATCTACGGGCTCTAAGAATATACTACACATATGTGGGAAATGCAATGTGCATATTGACACAATAGCGATATTAAGCTTCTCGTTAATTCGCGTAAATCTAAAAGAAATATAACAAGGTAATCCTAACCAAAGCTAATCGAAACTGATTCCCACGTAAAAACGCATTTGGCATAAGTCAATCAGATGTGACTCATCAACAATGTTTTTATCTCCGCAGAATTTCAGTTCTAAGAAGTAACGAAGGGCTAATTTCGGGTGTAACCGAACTTTTCATACCCTTGCTACTTGCAAGGATCAAAGATGGTTAGTTAGAGTAAAGTCATTATTACAAGAAGATTAATATAATTTCATTACTTTCGGTACTAACGAATAGTATGCACACGGAAGATTAAAAATCTTATATTAAGTGTATTGGAGATAGAGTAGTATTGACCCGATTTTTTTTATATTTTTGACATATAAACATACTCGTATATTATTAACAGAAAGACATGCTCTCTTATTTGCAATAAAAAGTTTGCAAACGGAACTGGGGTATGTGGTGCTTAATTTGTATTCTGAATAATCAAAGAACGGGTGGAATTTAGAGTTGCGTTATACGAGAAGTAGGCGTGGTTATAGTCCGATTCCGCCCATTTTTGCACTTAAATGTAAAAATGCCAAACTAAAGCTACCTACCAAATTTGGTTGAAATCGCTCGAATAAGTCCACGAGATGCCACACTGATTGTTCAATTCTGACACCAACTTCTATTAAGCCCTCTTGTTTCAGCTTGGATGTAAAGTTTAGTATTTCAGACACATTTAGTTCTTAGTTTATCACGCTTTTAGTATTTTTTAACAAATAACAGTTTTGTTTTATGAGGTAGACGTCAGAATTATAATGCGATTTGATCCATTTTCATACCGTCGGTAGAATGTGTTATAAAATTTTTCAGTCACTCGGAGTTCAAGTCGTCTTATACGTAGTTTGCTATATATATTTCTGGACTTGGCAAGTTTGACATTTTTTAGCATAACATCACTCAGAACGTTTTGTCATTTAATCGTGAATTGTTTTATTTACAGGGAATTAAAAAATTCATCTCTGCCAAAAAATGGAATTAACTCGTGAACATTTTCGTGCGATCATTTTTCACAACTTTCGACGTGGATTATCGCGACAAGAGTGCATCGATGAAATAAAATTTGTATGGCTATGAAGCACCATCCTATAGCACTATAAAAAACTGTTACAACGAATTCAATCGTGGCCGACGCTCGCTCAAAGACGAATTCCGTGAAGGTCGTCCAAAAACAGCCGTTGTGCCAGAAAACATCGATGCCGTACGTGAACTGATAATGCAAGACCGTCATGTAACATACCTTCAGATAGAGGCATGCCTATGCATTTCTCCCAGCAGCATACATTCGATATTGCATGAACACCTAGCCGTAAAAAAGGTTTGTTCTCGTTGGATCCCGCACAATTTGACAATCGCTCAAAAAATGGCTCGTGTGGATTGGTGTAAAGAAATGCTGAAAAAATACGATCGCGGTGCTTCAAAAGACGTTTATAAGATCGTCGTTACAGGTGAGCCCGAAACAAAACAGCAATCGACCGTGCCAAGACGAGCCAAATCCAAATCCAAAGAAAAAAAAAAAAAAAACATTTTCGTTGATAAATATGCCTATTTTCATTATTAGGCCAGAAATATATATAGCAGCCCTCGTATATACTGCGTTAGGTGAATAAAACTATCATGCTCTATTCAACATGTTGCAATGGTAGAAAAAAAAATAATAATAATATAGACTTAGGTATAAAATAATCGGAAAGATTAAACCATGAAGTCTGAGAACAAACACATTCTAGAAGTTTGTCTGTGAAGTGAATTAAGTTGAGATACAGTACATATGTATATACACATTCAAATGAGCTTGAGGACAAGATTCACTTGCAACAATCCTCTACAGTTCGTTATATAGAAATAGTAACTTTTTACATGTGATATGTTGACAACAAAAAGTACTAGTTCGTTTTTATCTTAAATGATATTGCATTGTGTATGTCTCTGCTTTTATTTGGGAAAGCCAAACAGTTTATATTACTAACTCTACAACTTGAATTCAAAGTTTTCCTATTAACAAACCATCTGAAAGCAATAAATGCAAATAAAGCTCAGGTATGTATGTTTTAAAGCTTTTGTTAAATCCATGAAATCACAGAGAGAGTTTCCTTGCTTGCATCGGTCTGTAGTTTAAATGCAAAAGGTAAACGAGAGAAGACTATAGCAATGAGTTTGGGAGGAAGATGTAATCTAAATGGTCTGCACTTATTTATGTAAGGGCTTTAGTGCATTTGTCAATAAATAAATACTTGCATTGCGAAAACAGGCATTTTTGATAATAGATATATATGTCTATCGAACAGAAATGGTAGACATTTTGCAATAGTTGATGGTAAATGGAGCCAATGCCCTATATCAACATTTTACATATATTTAAGTGTATTGAATATCCAGCAATATGATTATAGGAGGCTGCAGACATATGACTTTCTTACACTAAGGCAGAAAGTTTTAAGAATTACTCAACATGCAATTAAGAATTTTAAAACACATCACAGAATCATCAGAAAAAATCAAAACTTCACCTATCGCAGTCACCTAACTCGAATATCTCCTTTCAAGATATTTTTAAAGTCGGAATATATGGGAAATTTTTTGCATTATCAGTGTTAGTTGACCAAAGGAAAGAACTAATAAATTCACGAACACCTTTAAAAGGTTTTTAAATATATACATAGTAACTAAGTGTCAATATGTTTATATATATAATATATTTTGTATATATATAAATTATTTATATGTAGCAACATTTTCCGCTATATCAATATCTTTTGTGGATATGCAAATAAAACTGTACGTGCAATGAAGTGTTGCTTATAGCAGCATACCCACAGACAGACATATACAGTGAGGAACAAAAGTGTTCACGAATATACGAAATTTGTTTGCTTGTCATTTCATCAATACGACAGCCTGGGGACATTTTTCTATTGTAAATTCTTAAGCTTTAATAACCATTTGGTAAGACTTTTTTCAAAGTAACAGAACTTCTTTTTTTCAATCCAAGCTAATAAAAAGAGTGTGTGAGCATTGTTCACTTTTGAAAAACCATAAATTCTACTTTGAAGGATAACGTGATGGAAGATATAAAGAATTGTGCTTCTTACAGATGAAACCCGAAAAAAATATAAAATGTATCTTGAATTGATCAATAGCATAAAAAATAAAATAATTAAACAGTATCGCGAAAGTTTGGAGACCGTTCGCCGAAGTTGTTCCCACCTCTTGCACGAATTGCCGAACTGCGTATATGATGGTATAATGTGTATGATAGATGATGTTGATATTCTGAAAGACTCATAACTCCTAAGTCTGGATATATTCAGACTTGCACATGGACCAGAAGAGATTTTCAGGCAGGATAGCTATCCGAAGCATACCGAAAAAATTACCATAACGTGGTTTGTGAATGGTGGGATCAAACTGCCCGTCTGGCTTCCCCAGTCAGCACTCCTGGACTCGTTTAACAAAGGAAATTTTACCGAAAACTGCAAATGTGTTTTGGGAGCGGACTCTCCTAGCATGACAAAACATGAGCCAAACATATATCATAAATGGTATCCCGAAACGGAAGTAGTAAGAAAGTCGTGTAGTGGTCATACAAAATATCAACGTATTATTAACCGAACTTTTGAGTCAATTGAAAAAGTTTTCACACTTGTATATTTTTAAAATCGTGCATTTTTAGAAAAGTTAATTAAAATGTTTGAATTGATATATTTTTTTCGAAAACAAATTGAATACCATATTAAATGTATTTTTAGTTTTTCCTGTGAATCGTGAAATTTTTAAGCTTTCAGAAAAATATTGCTATTTTCGTGAACAGTATTGTCCTTTACTGTATATAAGTAAATGTGAGTAAAATATGAATTTGTAGCTGTGAAATATGAATAATACTTCTCGTGTTGCTCGTACACATAGATAGTCCGCAGAGTATGAGGTTTGTGTTTGAATGGCGAGTAAAATCCATTGTGTGGTGATTCTATAAAAATTTCCATGATTTCCGGTTAAATGCGTTTCCGTTTCGGCTGTTGTGCTGTTTATTGCTGGCAGGGTGTTTATTTTGTTGTTGCTGATTCGTGGCATGGAGACAATCAACTAAATGTGCACGCATTTAACAAATAATGGACACACTAGCATGCATTATATGTAGGCTTCTATGGGTATGTATGTATGTATGTGCATGAGCGAGTCCTCAATTTACTGGCAATGCTTAATGCATTGAACAAGTAAATGTGATTTGTACTTGCGCCGGACAGTATACTGAAATATGTTAATATACTATATGTGTATGATGCTAACATCGGCCGAATAAAATACAATGCATTAACCAGCAAGTAATATTTTCACTTATAAAGGGTGATTTTTTTGAGGTTAGGATTTTCATGCAGTAGTATTTGACAGATCACGTGGGATGTCAGACATGGTGTCAAAGAGAAAGATGCTCAGTATGCTTTGACATTTCATCATGAATAGACTTACTAACGAGCAACGCTTGCAAATCATTGAATTTTATTACCAAAATCAGTGTTCGGTTCGAAATGTGTTTCGCGTCCGTGTCCGATGAGCGATGAGGCTCATTTCTGGTTGAATGGCTACGTAAATAAGCAAAATTGCCGCATTTGGGGTGAAGAGCAACCAGAAGCCGTTCAAGAACTGCCCATGCATCCCGAAAAATGCACTGTTTGGTGTGGTTTGTACGCTGGTGGAATCATTGGACCGTATTTTTTCAAAGATGCTGTTGGACGCAACGTTACGGTGAATGGCGATCGCTATCGTTCGATGCTAACAAACTTTTTGTTGCCAAAAATGGAAGAACTGAACTTGGTTGACATGTGGTTTCAACAAGATGGCGCTACATGCCACACAGCTCGCGATTCTATGGCCATTTTGAGGGAAAACTTCGGACAACAATTCATCTCAAGAAATGGACCCGTAAGTTGGCCACCAAGATCATGCGATTTAACGCCTTTAGACTATTTTTTGTGGGACTACGTCAAGTCTAAAGTCTACAGAAATAAGCCAGCAACTATTCCAGCTTTGGAAGACAACATTTCCGAAGAAATTCGGGCTATTCCGGCCGAAATGCTCGAAAAAGTTGCCCAAAATTGGACTTTCCGAATGGACCACCTAAGACGCAGCCGCGGTCAACATTTAAATGAAATTATCTTCAAAAAGTAAATGTCATGAACCAATCTAACGTTTCAAATAAAGAACCGATGAGATTTTGCAAATTTTATGCGTTTTTTTTTTTAAAAAGTTATCAAGCTCTTAAAAAATCACCCTTTACATACACACATATTGTTAAGTGCACATACATACATTTAAGATACGCACGAATATGTTGGCCACAATGCTGTTGAAAATGGCAAAATAGGCATGTGAAAGCAATACAAATAAAACTGCAAATGGTCTATAAAATCATCATGCAATGTTACTATATATGTAGGTAGGCTATTTATCAATGTATGCTCACAACGCGCACAGGGGAGAGGTTTGCAAATAACATTGTGATGCAAAAAGTGTCAGCCACATTATTCACTGCACAAAATTGACGGTAATTTAGATAAGATATCACACCGTTGAATCAATTGGACCAATGTATGCTTGTTTTGAGAGAAAACATCAGAAAGAAGCTTGCGGACGAGGCCTCAGTTAATGTGTGATTCTACGAAAGGACACAAGCTCATTAAACTTTTACGGCACCGACCCATGTCATGTAAAAATTGGCCACAGCATTCTGCTCAAAACGAAAATTGGTTTTAAAATTCAACATAAAAATATTTTGAGGAAGGTTCAGATTATTGTTATAAAATTTTCAATGTATTACCTTGAACGGAGTAATATAATTGTTCTATGAGACAATTATTGTAAACCCTTAAAATAAACGATCAAGAAAGATTACTTTGGGAACAGCTGAAATTGGATTACTGTTTTGCTTACAAAATGATTATATTCAATACCCTTTAAATTACTATAAATCACCAATGAACACGTCTACTGCATATGGATAATAAAGTGCGTATAGTAACTCTTTAGCAACCGTATCACAAAGTATACAGCGTGAATACCTATCACAAGCAACTATCATCTTTCTATCAGCAGGCGCCATTTGCCTATCATCTATCACTACCATCTCAAGTAATATTATTTAAAAAGGTCTAAATAATGCCACTGCTGAAGACAAGTTGCCTAAGGTATTTTGCAAGGTTTGGAATTTGATTACATACATTTTCCAATTAAATTAAATTTACAGACATTGGAATCATTGTTTCGTTGGTGCTAACTATCTCTACTTCTTCTTACGCGATTATAGCCGAGTTAACAACAGCGCGCCAGTCGTTTCTTCTTTTCGCTACGTGGCGCCAATTGGATATTCCAAGCGAAGCCAGGTCCTTCTCCACCTGGTCCTGGGGCTATAAATCTTTCGCAGAACCTTTTTCTCGAAAACTCGCAACGTCGACTCATAAGTTGTTGTTGTTGTTGCGCCCATTTCGTCTTGCCCTCGTAAATTACCAGACCCAATTTCTTTGCTTCCTTGTCTTGTCTGTAGAAAGCAGAACTAACGGCGCGGGTGTTGAGGCCGATGATATCAATATGATCGGCATATACCAGCAGCTGTACACTCTTATAAAAGATTGTACCTGCCCGATTAACTATCTTTACTTACTTTACCAAAAAGCTACCAGAAGAGATCACAAGTTGACAGCACAAGAAGGAGGGAGAGTGTAATTTATGCTAGCAGATTATAGTTGATTTTGTGCAACGTATTGATTTTGAATCTATAGATTTGTATTGTGATAATAAAATTCCAAGTCATCTTCAAGAGTTGATAAGATGTAATTAATACAAATAATATTTTGATATTCTATTTAATTTCGTTGTTTTTTTATTTTATTTAATTTTTTTTTTTTGTAATTTTTCTTTGATTTTTATACTCTTGCAACCAGTTGTTACAGAATATTAGATATATATAAGGTTAAATATATACTTGTATAAATGATCAGGTTGAGAAGAAAAGTTTAAGTCCGATCGACTGTCTGCTCTGTCCGTCCATTCGTGGAAGCTGTAACTTTAGGAAAATTTGAGATATCTTGATGAAACTGGGTATGCAGGCAGTGGCGTAGCTCCAACTTCGGGCGCCCGGGGCCAAGGATGTTCTGCCGCCCCCCTTTATCTACCTACCTATAAGTTTCATGAGGTGGTTCGAACAAAAGTAAATTTTTACAAAAAAAAACTTGCCGAATCCTATCCAGATGACTATAACGAAGATTTATACAGTGACATCCATGAACAAATTGGATTTTCGCCAGAAAAAGTTTTATTATAACGTTAGCGACAGCTTTAAGAATACTACTCACTATATCTGTATCAGTTGCATCTTGTGAAAGATGTTTTAGCAAACTTAAATTGATCAAATCTTACTTGAGATCGACCATGAGTCAGAGTAGACTATTCAATCTTGCGATTCTCTCAATAGAATGTGTAACTGGTTCAACTTTAAATCACAATAATATGATATGGGATTTTGCACCGATCAAAGCTAGAAAAGTGCATTTTTAAGTTCTTTCACTATTTTTAAGAAAGATATAGGCCAAAAGATATAAGATAAATTCAAAGACTGAAGAGTATTCGAGTAAAAATTAATATTCTGCATTGTTACTCAGATTATTACATTGTGAGTGTACAACTCTTTTATAAAAAAATTTGTTGAAGTATTTTTCTGTATATTAAAAACAAGCGAAGATCGTTTTGCCGCCCCCAAGATGTTGCGCCCGGGGCGCCAGCTTCCCCTTGCTACGCCACTGTATGCAGGTTTCTTAGTGCAAAAAATTCTGTGTTCGTAGATGAGCGTAATCGGACTATTGCTACGCCCATAAATTGCCATTAACCGAAAACCTATACAGTGCCATAACTAAGCACCAAATTAAGATATAACCCTAATTTAGCGCAGAAGATCGCATAGGAAGAGGCACTTGCGGGCAAAAAAAATTTTTAAAAAGTGGGATGACCCTTCCCCTAATAAGTTGAATGTACGAGTATAGTATATATCTCCTAAACCACTTACAACAACCAAATTCGCCCAGCACGAATTTTACGAAAACTCCTATCGATAGTGCTTACTGCGCTTTCAGAGCAATAAATCAATAACTAAATGCACCAGAAACGTAAAACTTTGACGCCGGGATGGTATGACAAAACTTTTTTGGAGCCGAAATAAAAGCTGGACACCGCCCACTTTTTGATGAAATTCCATATCTCGGTACCCGGGACCCAAAATTTGGTACGTGGTATTCTTTTCATATTCCTATGTCACTTTGTGAAAATGAACGAAATCGAACAATAACCACGCCTACTTCCATATAGCACAATTTTAAATTCCACTGGATTCGTTTACTTTCCACCAGCAAAAACTGTTCAAGCACTTAATATAAAGGTTTTCGAATGTTTCCGGGTGACTTTGTAACGCATATATCGGCCACTATGTGAGTTATCCCAATGAAAACAAGAGAGCGTGTTTTACTCATAATATTGTATCTTTTTGCCTAAAATAGATAATTTTGAGCAAAGACTTGGCCCAGCCCCTATAATTAGTATCAGTATTTTCGAACATCCGGCTGACTTTACTCTATATAATGGTTATACACCTTAAAATATTTCCCTGACTTTGATTTTTGCAAGTTGCAAGAGTAGAAAATGTTCGGTTGCATCCGAACTTAGTTCTGCCTTACTTGTTTTATTTTATTTATTTCAAATTGTTTTTATTTTTTACTTTTACGTGTTGGAATTGCTTACATAATATGAAAATCGACGATCGATTATCATCTATTATATGATTACCCCTGTAAGGGGTCAGTAGGGTAATCTGGTCTGTTTTTTGACATATTTTTTTCATAGAATTTTATATTCCACAATGGAACATTTTTCACACATCATGAGGTATATCCTGGAGTATATAAACACATGTTTTCGGAATGTGTTCCTAAAACGGATGTGAATGGTTATCTTCCTTACTAGAATCATAAAAAATGTTGATAAATAAAAATGTAATTAACGTTTTTTTTTAATTATTCCCCATGTTTTTTGTCATAACTTTGTGAATAAATTATAAAAAACGTAGGGACGATAGTCAGGCGTTTTGTGAACATTAAAAAAAAAACTAGCAAATCGGTTGAGTAGGTCGACCGGAATTATGTCCGCCAGTTTAAAAAAGTGTGTTTTGAAAAAAACGCGTTTAAGGTTTGAGGTGTGCACTCCGAGCGCTCCGAACGTCGAGCGGTATTTTTATCTTTTGGCCTTTTTCGAAACCTTCCAACGGTAAAGTGTGTTTCTACATTAATTCTATGGGCATAGGGGAACAGAAAATGCAAACAAAAAAAAAAAAAAAATTGGAAAAAAGATTACCCTACTGATCCCTTAAGTAAAGGGTCAAAAAGAGGCTATTGAAAAAAGTACCGCGACTTGGATCACTTGTGATAATGCCAACCTCCGTTTCACTCCAGTATACATATTTTATAAATTAAGAATAGTTCGCATAAAAACTATCTATTTACTTAAGAAGTATGAACCCGTTTTCGCTTAAAGTTTAATTTGAATTCTTTATCTAACAATTTAAGAAAAATTTTGGCAAAGTAGGATTTATTAATTTATGATTTTTGGAAATTCAATTGACCGCCATCTTTCTCTTTCCTATTTTTAAATAAAAAGCCAAAAATAGTCAAAAGTATTTGATTTACATTTAAAGCTTTAATTACAACTCAATTAAGTATTCTTCAAGATTGCAAATAGAATTTGTACTTTAATTGTGACTAAATTGAAAACACTTTATCCATTTATGCTTCGTACGAGTATTGGCCCGTTATTCACGTTAAGTAATTATAAATTTTCAGCGTGGCAATCGTTAATTGCATATTGTATATGTGGAATGCATCTGATCCAGTCAAGTAACACATGTCAGGCCCGCACCAATTAATCATGCCCAGATAACACTTAACTCAAGCTGTTTGCTCTTGCTTTTTACATTTTTAATGAATTCGGCTTGTAAGAGCTGCAAACACATACATAAATTTGTATGCACCTGAAGCTCGTAGCGTGACGGACGTCAAAAAGCAGAGATAGTGGCTATCACTCCCGGTATTTGATATAATTTTTTTTAAATTAATTCGAAATTATTAGTATTTTATTTTTGTAATAAAGTGAAGGCAGTAATGATTTTCTTTTTGCGACAGATATATTTACATATTTTACTGTGTTGTGGTTCTTCAAAATTTATGAAATCGACAGAAATTTGTTAGTTATTTACAGTTCTTTTTTTCTTATAAGTTTAACCTTCGGAATCCTTCAATTAATATTTTAATTTTCCTTAAAGTAAAATCAAAATTTGGAATTCCTCACAATTATTAATTATGATCTGTAGTTACGGGATCCCGTTATCCGTCAGTAAATTTCAATGTATTGTGCGTGCCGTAATATCCCGCTGTCCAGCTGAGCGAGTAATTGAATTAACAAAATGCGTGCGTCGGCATGCATATATGAAACCGGAGTAGCAATAAGCAAAAATGGAAAAACCTTTGTAGGTTTATATATATTTGGATGCAAATGTAAAATTTAATATGAATAATCCCGCTTCAAATCCTTTTATTGCGAATATATATTCTGTGGTTTGAAAATTAAAACTTCATAATTACAAAGACATTTCATTTCATCAGTAATCCTTTCTCCACTTTACGCTCTTTTACAGGACATTCACCTCACCTGCAAAATAAAAAATAAAATAAACTGCATAAGTACTTATGGTAAGTACGTCGTAAAAGTTAAAACATTTTAAGTTAATTTATATATACGTATATTTGTGCACTAGAGTTACAAACTCAAAACAAACATTTCTTTCTTCATACAAAGTGTGGCGTTAAACAGTAAGTGCAACTCCGTGATGGTAGCATGTTAAAGTGGTTGTTAGCTCTCCACGCGGTTAACGGGTTAATACTTAGCTTAAGTGTGTATTACACCATGTTGGCGACAAAGTAGTACAGTAATTTCAGTTTTGGCGGCAAAGAGCTTGACTCTTTACCTTGCTTTGCAACTATAGAAGTAAGGTAACATTTTGGATTGTCTGGAATTTTCAAAATATTGCCAGTAATGCTATTAATTAACAATAACGACAGCAGGTACCTTTTTGTAATAAAGAGCAACTAGTTTTTTTTATTTTTTAAATGTATTTCTTATAATGTAGCTTCATAGAAGAATTAAATTCTGTCTTGTGATTAAACTACATGTAAATGCAAATCAATTACTGGTATTTTCTGGTCAATTAATTTATATTTAATAATGGTTTTGGTATGGCGACGATTAAATTACCAATAAATAATGGTTCAAACTAATTCAAACTTCGTAGAAGAAAATTTGTGATTGCAGCATAGTAAGGTACAAATTAAGGAATATCGTATAGTTTTATCAAGGTATCATTCGACCGCACCAAGGATAAACCTAACTGCGCACATTTTTAATATCACAGTATCAAACGGAGCTTAAGGATACCTGGCGTCCTCCGTAATAAGATAGGCATACTTGAGTAGCGGGGGTTATGCACAAGTGGACAAATCTTTTCTTACACTTGGTCCAAAATATGAGCCAAAAAGTGAAATCATTAAAAATTTAAGGGAATCCGGATATCCTGTTAAAAAGATGGAGGGAGCTTCTTGCTCTCAGAAGAGGGTAGCATTTGTAACGAACTCGAGAACAGCCGGCGCAAAACAGGACTGAAGCTTGGACTAGACCGGCAGCCGGTGCCAAATCATAATTTTTAACCAGCAGTGACAGCCGAGAAAGATGAAGAGGCTTAACCATCAGCCAATGACAAAGGGTGTGACGATTGCGAGATCATTTGCTGATGCGGCTGTAAACTCCTCATCATTGATGTGCTGGAAGTGGAAGATCCCCAGAGCCCAATGGAAACTAGCGCAGGTCCACCACTGTGATGCACAGATCCGGGATGGTACTAGGCCAAATCAAGATGATAGATTGTGATAACGACCGATCGGTACAGTTATACTAAGCTGCAAGGCAAGGTTGGGGAGGTGCAGTCCGGAACCAGGCTGGTAGCGGTAGATAGGATCGTATCACGACCAAGGGCAAGAGGATGGGTTCTGGAGACGAAAAACCCACAATGCAGATTGTGTTGCTGTTAATAAAAGAATTCAAGAAGTGGGCAAAATTAACCATGGATTTACAAAAGTAAAGAAAGGTCATGACCTACAAGTCAGATACCGATGCAGTAGATCACTTGACATCGAGAACGGAGTGTGAAGTCGAGGAAGATTTTATGGGGTTCTCTAGTGACGTAAAGAACACTGATAAACTAATAAACTACTTGGCGGCCGAACAGCCTGACTTCATCCTCATTTAAGAGTCATGGATTAATGGAGGACATATTTGCGGATTGCGGATATCAGATTATAACTTATACATGGCAAACAGCGAAGGCAAGGCTAAGACAGTGCAGTGCAGATACTTTAGGCCTGCTAATGGATACTCACTTCCTAGGCAGCTCTGAGAACCATCGGTGGAGTTAATTGAGTGAGATAAAGACAAATTCCATTTCTGTAGACACAGTATCAGAAAGTAATATAAGTATACTAGACTAATCGACAAGACTTGAAGGTTTATTTCCGGCAGAGTTACAGCAGTTTGAAAATTACAAATTACCACAGTTAAGAATCATTCCTAAAACGGCGTCGAAATTAAGCCATTTCCTCGTTATGAAGGAAAGTCAAAATTATATATTTATATACGGAAGTTCACTTACTAGCCCAAAATTTATGTCTTTGTTGATTCCTTTTAAAAACGTTGAAAATACTAATAAAGTATCGGTGGCAGCAGAAAATGAAAAGTCTATGTAGGTAAAATAATGCACCCTCGTAGCCTTTCTAGACATAAAAGGCGTCTTTACACCTATGCTAAAGCCATTCTGAGAGCGCTTAAATGTTTGGGCATCTCTGAACCTCTTTTGAAATTTATTGAACAGACGAAGGCTTTCGTGGAATCAGACTGAACTGGCTAGAAGAGGCACTACATATGCTAAACTTAGAATCTGAAGAAAGAGAGAATGATTCTGGCTCCTTGCAGACACTCAATCGAAAAATATGTTATAACCATGAGTCTCAGTGGAGTCGCCCGTGTCGACTATTTAACTTTAGGCTAATATTGTGTAATTGGCAGTCAGTAGACTAGAAACGCGATACAAAGACTATTGTAGAAGTCATCAGAAAGTAAAAGAAGGGGAATGTAAAGTTCTATATAGAACAAGAATCGCAATCATCAGTCGAGGGTTTCTGGACGATGTCTCCGAAGTAGCACACATACAATTTTCCGTACTGAGCCAATAGATTGGGTGCGCTCTAACATCACGATGAGCCTTCTAAGACTTAGGAGCGTCGTTAGCCAGACACTCGTCTATCTAATTACTCATCTAAGTAAATTCATAGTGTAAGCCATAAATTCTGATATTGATAACGATGCAATCTTATTTCCCGCTGCCCATTCTTTTGCCTTTGGCAAGGCATGCTGTACTGCCCAAAGTACAAATTTATAGTGATATTTTAAACAAATCTGCGATCGTATTTTTAATAAGTAACTTTAATTTTTTTAAATAAACTTAACTTAATCTTAGATAAGGTGAACTTAAGCTATAAACCATTACCAGATTTGCTTTTAAATATCTCAATATTTCGTATTTCAATAGAAATTGATAAAATTCAAAGCAAAGCTTCGTCTATGTAATTAACTCTTCGCCTTTGATTCCGTTTTGTAATCTAAAGTTTTATTTTTACAAGTTGAGAACTTTTAATCAAGCAAACTATTTCTGAAGCAGAAATATTGCTGAAACTAACTTTCTTCTTTCGTAGAACTCTGATTATTGTTAGCAAGGTAGTAACTTTATTGGGACAACAACATCAGCTCATGTACCAAAGCTTTGATGCATCTCCATTGTTGTTGCGCTTAGATAGCAGCCATTTTTGTATTTGCTAATGTATGTATGTATATATGTTACACGTGAGCAAAATCGCCACCTCACCTTCCACTTGCGGCAGTTTTAGTTTAATTTTTTTTTATTTTTTACTTAAAAAATTCGCTTTGTGCCATTTTTCCCGACAATTGCATATGTTCCAATTTATTGAAGGGGAATTCGCTTTCCTGTAGGAAGCACATCCTCTCATAAACAGATATTTACACACAAGCTTGTGCCAACACAGTTAGCGCCAAACTCTATGAGCAGTTTCTGGATTTTATATCGTTAGCATGCAATTGCGCCGTTCTAGGTGCACGCCTTTGTTGCAGCATATTCATACATATAGGGATATGCCATATAGGCACATGCGTGTGTGTTTTTGTTTTGAGCTCTCATTCACCTACTTACGCCGCTATCTGGGAACGTAAACGCGAGTGCCGGCTTTATATATTCCATTTTGCATGGGTGTCTGCAGCCTCTAACGCCCTAGCCAACAGAGACCTAACTGTGCTATTCCGAATGCATTAAGTTTGTTGTTAAAATTACGACGGCACAGCTACGCTGCAAATGCCGCAAACGAGTTAGCAACATGTAGGGAACTCATATTCGGCACCTGGCGTTAGGCAGAGCTTGTTGGTATTGTTCTACAAAGTACGCTCGTGCTAAATCGTGTTCGAAATTGAAACGAGCGCTTATGCAGAATGCTAATTTTTAAAAGAGGAGCTTTTATGTTTCGGTACCGCAGAACTTATAGTGCTATCGAGGCATGGTGTTGAATGCAAATCGTTTAGCTGCGGTGAGCGCTTAAGAGTGAAAGAGTGACGGCCGCACGCCAATTGGAATGATTAAAGTTTACATTATGCGCCACTACACACAAATTTTCACAATAGAAAAACTCTGATGAAAAAATATATTTCACGTTCAGACAAACATAATTCACACCACTTGTGAAGTAAGTTCAAAAAACTAGAGACATTATTTTTTTTTTAGGTTGGTAGTACTGTCAAATATTCATGTAAAATGTTCATTAGTCTTTGAGATACGTGTCGTTTTGTGAGCTGCTAAAAGTGAGTTTTTCGGTTTTTGCAATGTCGAAATTTGTTGAGCAAAGAATTTGCATTAAATTTTGCTAACGGAATCAATTTTCTGCTGCGGATACGTTGAGGATGGTGCAGAAAGCCTTTGGTGATGAGACTATGTCTAAAAAAAAATGTTTACAAGTGGTGTAGTGAATTCCAAGCCGGCCGTGAACGTGTCGAAGACGAAGAGCATCCAGGGCGACCATCAACCTCAACCGACGAAGCTCACGTTCAACAAATCAAAGATTTGGTGTTGAAAAATCATCGATTAACAATTAGAGTCCTTGCTGATGAAGTTGGCATATCGAAAGGATCAGCCAATACCATTTTGAAGGATGTTTTGGGCCTCAAGCGCGTCTAATCTCGACTGGTACCGAAAACATTGAATTTTTTGGAAAAAAGGCGTCGCGTTGAAGTGTGTGAAACGATGCTTTCCGACTACCAGGGTGTCATGAAATGCATTACAACTGGCGATGAGACTTGAATCTATGCTTACGACCCCGAAACAACCGATCAATCGAGCGAATATCGTGCCAAAAGAGAGCCGAGACCAAAAAAATCGCGCCAAAGTCGCTCAAAAATCAAGGTCATGTTGACTGTTTTCTTCGATTATCGTGGTGTTGTGCATTATGAATTCCTTCCAACCGGTCAAACAGTCAACAAGGAATATTATTTGAACGTTATGCGTCGTTTGCGTAACGCTATCCGCCTAAAAAGACCGGAATTGTGGAAAGACAATTCTTGATTTTTACACCATCCCATACTACCCTCGTAATTCGTGATCATTTCGCCAAGAACTCAACCCATATCGTTCCGCAACCACCGTATTCACCTGATCTGGCGCCGTGCGACATCTGGCTGTTCACCAAGCTCAAAAGACCGCTCCAGGGATACCGTTTTTATACGATAGAGGAGATTCAATGGGATGAAATTGATTTGGAAGAATAAATAAAGAATTTTCTAAACAAATTCAATGTCACGTTATTTTTTGGGCACAGTAGAATGACAAGAGGATATTTCGAATACCAAAAGCCCAAATATATTGGTTTCTCATATATATGCACCTTATTTCCTGTATAATTCGTCCGCACATATACGGTAGCTGCCACGGCTGTTTAGCAAAATTATTTCCTATACTTGCTATATAATAAACAATAATTTTTATCGAATTTGCAGTTATTAGGAACTGAATTTGGGCGTGGTTCCGTGTTTTCACAAACACATACATATCACCACAGTTCGTTTAGAACAAACTTATGCCAGTGAGATGAACACTATCTAAGGTAGAGTGAGTGTAGCTGCCTTATAATGCTCCCCTACTTCAGCATTTGCGCTTGCACATATTCTTATATCTCGAGTTGTGTGCTGCTATTAGCCAGTGTCGAGTCGCTTTACATGGTGGCATCACATTTTGACTTATGTTCCACAAATATTTTACTCTAACAATATTTGCTGTATGGTAGGTTTGTGGCCTAGCGATAAGTCTGCTAAGTTCTGTTGTCTTACATAACCGCAGTTACTGTGCTACGCCGTTGCGATTGAACCTTATCGTGAGTTTGAGTGTGTGTCGACTGTCCATGCTATTACTGTAAGTGGCAAATTCAGTTAGTTTTGCAACTGAGAAAGTTCCCATTTGCGGTAGGGCAAAATAAAACCGTTACACCATTTTGCAATTATTTATATGCAACGTTTCATATTTTCACTTCTTCTTCGTGCATATTCTTTTGAGTTTCCATGCTCTTTGTTTCCCTGGACGTAAACGTTGTCATCGACATTGCTTTTATTATAACTTTCACCACTACTTTGTATGTATATTTGTATTCACCGCTGAGAATAACAACTCAATAAGGCGCCATATAGAGTATTCGCAGCAGTTCTGGAAGTGATTTTGTAGGAACTACTGCATTTTCATGAATATTCATTTATTCTTTATTTTCGTTGGAGTTGTTGTTGCTGCCACTGCTAGCGCTGTTGGTCATTTTGAATAATTATTTCGATTTATATACAATACTTTGGTTATATTTCAATTAAATTTACTGTTGTTTCGGGCTCTTGTAAATTTAATTAATATTTTTGTAGTAACAGCCCCACGTTTCTATAGTCGCAGCAGGCCAGTGAAGTGTTAATAATTTTCAATAAATCAGAAACAAAAGTTACCATATTTAAATATATTTCAAACAAGAAATAAATTAATTGATAATAATAGATTATCGTTGAAAGTTTTAACGACTTTATAAAAGAAGGGCAAATTTTTATTAAATATTACTCATACGCCGTGGCATACATACCATTATAATGTAACGAATGAAAGGGAGTTAGGATGGGTGTTAAGCAAATTACGGGAATTTTCGTTCATTAAAAAAATATTAATTTGATGGTCTACATTAATGTTGTCGCCTCCAAAATTGTTCCCAAGCTATATTATGCACTTAAGCCAGTTCTTCTCCCAATCGTCAAAACACTTCTCAAACTCGATTTTCGACATAGACTTTAGATCTTTTAATAGACGAAAACCGCCAAACGCATAAAATGAGCAATGAATAAAGCTAACATTTTTTTCGTACTGCAGGAAGGCTTCAACGAAAACTGAATCTTAACACTATTTTTGTCATGTCGGTAAATATTCTAGGCCGTTCGTCAGGGGTTGATGCCTCATGTGGGATTTTAATTCAAAAAACTCAGATTGAGAGTAGCGCACTCTACCACTCAACACGATGTTGGTTTGAAGATGCTTATATTGTAACTACTTCGAGGTTGTTTCTCCAGAAAATAGTTTTTTGTAGCAAATGAAGAAAATGGGTCGATTATTACCATCCCATTACTGGAAAACGTAGATATATTCATTCTCAAAAAGCATGACATCTTTAGTGAAGTTGTCATACTCATTTTCTAAAAGCAAAATTATGAGAAAATAAATAAAAAAAATTTAGAATCAATCTGCTATTTTTGTTTGCAAATTGTTCACCATCAATTTAGTTAACCTTTTACATACATCGATATTAATTTAAGGGCCCAGAGAGTAACACTGCCCTCAAAAGTATCTTAATGTTTAAACAAGTATTTAAGTTCTTGAAAGATAAGCTGTTGACAACAATAATTTGCTCAGTATAAATCAGATTAAATTCATATCTATCGTTTGTAAAAATGTAATATTTTTGAAGTGAAAGATATGTAAAATCAATTTATTAGAAACTCACTCTTTTCAGTTTCCAATAAATACCTAATTTTCTCATTTAACTCCTAAGTCACTTCAATTGCACGTACTTCATCTCAAGAATACGGCCATTCCGAAGAACTTGAACGGCATAAAAATGCAGCACAAAATACAAAATAAAGAAAAGAAAAACAACAGCAATAACTTTTAGAAATAACAAGCAGTCATTGCTGGAATTAGGCAAACAATGATTGGAGAGCATTTTGAAGTGGTACGTGAAGCGAAAGAAACTGGAGAAGTTATAGACTGGAAGAAGCACAAGTGACAAAGAAACAGGTGAAGTGAAGCAAAACTTGGCATATCCTCAAATGTGTCGCAATTTAAACAATTTCATGGCACTTGAAGTCAATTTTTCATGCTTCACTTTGTTACTTCTGAGCTGGGCTACTTTGAGCTGCACGTTTGACACCAAATCCACATAAGCCCAGGTTACAACTGCAGCACACTATTAAAAGCGGCAAAGTAAAGAAACCGAAACAATGGCAACCACATCCCAACATACCCAACACCAACGCGTCCATTGCTGAATGTGGAAAGGCGCCTGCTACCGCCGCTTGAGACCCATAGGCTTCTGTGGGTGAAGTCAATTTTAACCTGCCGCATGTTCATTGGGTTATGTATATGTATTAAGTGTAGACTTACAAGAGTTGGGGTTTCTTGCATACCATTTTCACCGCATCTGACAGGAAGAGTAACAACAACAACTATAAAACAATTGCGGTACTTAATTTGTTGAATAGCGTCATTGTGAGCGAGACTTCAAGTGCATAATGACACAGTCATCAGCAGTCACACATTTGAATGGGGCAGTGGAATAAAGAACAAAAAATAAAAAAAAAAACATGAAAAAGAAAAACAGAAAAGAAAAGGCGAAACCGCATGTGACACGCAAAGCACAAATTGTTACATACAAATATATTTGAGAATGCGAAAGTAAGAGGAAGCAGTGGAAAAGCCTGCGCAGGCCATCAGTGGCTGCAATGAAGTTGTCACCGGTAAAACACTTGGTATTTCCTTCCTGTCACTCCGCTATTGCCATTCGTCTCGTGAAGCGTTATCACACATGACGCATACTTAGTACGGCAAAGACTCTCTGCGGATTTACAGCTTACGATAATTTACTTACGTTTATGTATGTATACGTGCACCGCATACACATGTGCAAACAACTCACTCACAGCGCAGAGAGGCTTGCATGACGATGAATAAAATGTAAAATGTCAGCATGTCAATTGCGCATGTAACGTCTGACATTTCAAAAGAAAGCGTTATGACTTTTTTATAAAATAGGTAAACCTTTTCTCTCATTCAACTTTCGTTTTTTTTACATTCAGAGTCAAATAGCAACATTAAAACACTGCGAACAATGGCGTCAGAAACAGTAAAATTGCTGAATCATATTTTTATCAAAATTTCCAGTGCAACAAGAGCGTAAGTGACATCGAAAATTCCGAGAGTGACATGTCAACAAAACGTACTTATTTCGCAAAACGACGAAAGAACAAACAAAGCAGGTGAAATGAATATAAAACTAAAAAAACATTAATGAAAGGTAGACTTTCTGTGTTCCATACTCAAAGCAATAGTCATGCCAAGGGATTACCTCATAGTCCTTTTCTGTTTTTTATGTCTATCTCGGTTGTGCAGCACCCTCTGCCCGCGAACTGTCTTTGTTTGCGATGACAGAAAATGAACGCAGCAAATGATAGAGCTGGTGAGCAGAAGAAATATCAGCCAAGCGCTAACGGCACTTTCAGTAGTGTCAAACACCTTTGCTCCGAATGAATGCCCTTTCTTAGCTTCGGCTGCTGCTGCAGGTATAGCTCGTCGTCCAACGTCCAATTTTACGTCTAGCGAAGCGGACAAGTGCCTGCACATGCGGTACGTGCAATAGGACTTCATGCCCAAGCAAGCACGGTTTGGGTGAGTGAAAACGGCAGACGCTTATGCGCCTCAAGACAAGTTATGAAAAAATGAGAATGGCAAACTTAAAACAATTTTTTATCTCAGCACTATAGCCATTGTACGAATTTGTTGGGTTTTCTACAGGAGTAACTAACGTTTTCTGACAAGGAGCACGTCAGAGCCTGTTTTTTGGTGTGTTGAAATTGGTTCATCTTTAAATTTTAGTAGGAACTATGATGTAACAGTATAGTTATAGAAAAGAGTTTAATAAGGCTGCTAAGCTAATTTCAAGCCATATACGATGGGGAAGGTATAAAAATCGCTCACCCGATTACTATTGGCATGCATTTTACCCCTCTTGTTTGAATCACCTTGATATTTCTACCCGACAGAGAGAACTTTAAGGTTGGTCGATCGCAGTAACATTAATCAATATATTCGATTAGAAGGATCTAATTAGGTTTGACTAGAAATTTGTAACATTCGGATATATCAGTGGCAGATTTAGAGGGGCGAAATAGGCGGTTTATTATCAAAATTATCACCACCATACAAACAGACCGATCAAAATCAAGACAGAGATTTTTATGTGAGGTTATTTTATAATCTTTTTAGGATTATAAAGTTATTATTACCCAATTTTTCTTATTTTCACATTAGAGCGTAAATCGGTGAAATATTTAAATTTTCTTTTTAAGATTGACTTAACTTAGCTAAAGTAGTTTATAAGACGTGTACAATTTTTCAAAATATTTTAGTGATACAGTTATCTCTCAATTATTATTTTCCAAGTCGTGTATTTTTTTCTATTATGCATATAATTCTGATCCATATTGCGATGCTCTTGCACAACATGTTGCAATAGCGAAAATATTTTTTTTTTAAGTTTAAAGTAGATACTGAAAATTCTGTTGACTTTTACTATAATGATAATACTTATTTCTGATTCGAAACCAGTCGCCGTTGAAAAAGGGCTCCGTCCGCTTGCAAAAAACTTCAAAGTTGTATGCATTTATGCCACTATAGACTTTATTCAGCCGAAGCATTTATTTCGCTTATTGAGAATATTTTAAGCTAATTCAAAAATATTTTGAATTAGGAATGCAAGGTAATCCTTGCCAACAGGTGCTACTTCGGACTGAATAGCAATTGAGAAGTAGAGTCCTCTCTCGACGAACAAAAACCAAACTCTGTAAGTCACTCATAATTCCGGTCCTGTTATATGGTGCAGGTACCGTAAGATGCGGACGAAAACACTCCATCTCGGAAAGTATTCGACGCAGTATCCGCCGGAGGAATCGGAGGAAGAGGAAGACCTCCACTCCGTTGGAAGGACCAGCTGGAGAACGACCTGGTTTCGTCTGGAATATCCAATTGGCGCCACGTGGCGAAAAGAAGAAACAACTGGCGCGCTGTTGTTCACCTGGCTATAATCGCGTAAGCGGTGTCTACGCCAGTAAAGAAGAAGATGAGTACAATATCCACTAATCGAGTTAGATACAGGGTTATATATGTATATATAAATGATCAGGATGAAATGAGGAGTTAAAATCCGAATCTCTGATAAAAAATGAGATATCTTAATAAAACTTGTTACACATGTTTTTCGGCATCGTAGGACGGTTAGCATTGCAGGTTCCGTAAGCGGGCGGCTGCCACAGGCACAAAATGCCATTCATCGAAAACTGTAATTTATCAAAGGAGAAACCAAATGTGATACGTGAAATTCTTCTCACATTCCTATGTGAAAGTGAACGTAATGAATGGGAGAAATCGAACTGTAATCATGTCTACTTTCCATACAACGCAACTTAAGGTTCCACATTTTTCCTTTCCAGTGTACTATACCTTTATAACGATTTTCCAACTTCCCGGTGACTTTATACCGATAATTATTGACCGTATGTGAGGTACCTTAATGAATCTCTGAGAAAATTTATTAGTAAGTGGCATGTTAATAGCATGTATGTAGTATTGGGAAAAATATACAAAATTGGGTCGGTACTACCCCCAAGACCCATATACCACATATGTATGTTACAGACTTCGTGGCAAATTTAATATACCTTGTTCGGGGTCGAAAAATTGCAAAAAAAAAAATATTATAGATTTTATAGATTTAATTACAGATTTCCACTGGTATTTTGCTAGCATATTTTTGACCAGAAGCTGACAATTGACATTTTGTAGAAGGTATTGATGTACAATATACTTGTCAGTACTACTTTCATGTTAGCTGCTTGATTTCACTGTATGGTAGAAAAATATTGTTGCGTGCAAATAAGGGAGAAATTATGTACTCGCATACAAATGTATAGTATGTATATAAGTATATATACGTTCCTGATTTTTTGCGCCGCACTTGTGCTCCATCAAGTACTTTGTTTGTGAACCCATCTTCGGTCTTTTTATTGCTCGTTTGGCTTCCCTTTTGTTTGCGTGTAATTTATTCTTCCATGTGATTGTTTGCTAACTTCACCTTTCTCCGCTTTGTATGTTCATTAAGTTAATCTAAACATAATCACGCAAATCTTCTATGAGCCTTTCTGTTTACCACATAAGACTTTCGCTATATTTTGCGCTGCCTACATTGTGTTTCATCATGGGTGCTGTAGCATATGTTTATTTAATGCCTCATTTCATATGTTTACTTAAAGAGGGTTACAGAGATACTACCTTCTGAGTAAAACTTTTAAAAGAGGTAGAATGAAACATCAGCTGATGTCATATAAGCTTTCCTTCTTCTTCTTTATTGGCGTAGACTCCGCCTGCGCAGTTATAGCCGAGTTTACAACAGCACGCACTCCTTCCTTTCCACGTGTTTTCTCCACGGGAGTGGAGGTCTTCCTATCCCTATACTTCCTCCGCCAGGTACTGCGTCGAATACTTTCAGAGCGCGAGTGTTTTCGTCCGTACGGACGATATGACCGTAGCCGCTGTTTTTTTATTCCCTGAACTGATTTATAGAGTTTGGTTTTTGTTCGTCGATAGAGGATTTTACTTCTCAATTGTCTACTCTGGCCGAAGTAGCACCTGTGGGCAAGAGTTATTTTGCTTTGGACATCGAGGCATAATGTTGGTGTTAACAATGGTTCCACGATAGAAAAAATTATCTACGACTACGAAGTTATGACTGTCAACAGTGACATGGGAGTGAAGTCGCGAACGATGATACGAGATACTTCGTCTTGCCTTCGTTCCCTACTAAACCCATTTGCTTCGCTTCCAACCTCGATAAAGCAGAACTAACGGCGGTGTTGTCGAGGTCAATGATATCGATGTCATCGGCGTACTCCAGCTGTTGTACACTCTTAAAGAAGATTCTCTATTCAGATATGTAGCTCCAATTATTAGTTTGAAGAAGTTGCACGGTAGGAAGTCGCCTTGTCTGAAACCTTGCTTGGTATCGAGCGGCTCGTAGAGGCCCTTCCCGATACTGACGGAACCTTTGGTATTGCTCAACATCAGTTTTCACAGCCTTATTAGTTTTGCGGGGATGCCAAATTCCGACATCGCGTAAAGCGTAAAGGCAGTTCCTTTTCATGCGTGGTATCAAAAGCAGCTTTAAAATCGACGAAGAATTTATGTGTGTCGAACCCCTTTTCTCGGTTCTTTTTCAAGATATGGCGCATAGCGAATAACTGTGTAACTTTTAGTATAGTTTCCACAAACTCATTGCATGAAATTGTCAATGTTCAGTAATCTCCCTTCTGGAAATATAAGACTCTTCACAGGTTCATTTCATATAGCATAATATGTAGGGAATTAAAATATCTTTGTCTTTCTCTGATCGAACAGTCTGTATGGCAGCTATAACCTTTGGGAGCCCTATCGGATCCGACAAGTAAGTTTCTTGGAAAAAAAGAACGGGGACGATTCTTTCGAGCGTTACAAACTTTCTTGCATACTATACCAAAAACTTTGGCTATACAAATGTCTGTTTGCAAAGGCATCAAAAGATTACTTAGGAAATATTCCATTACATTTATATTGGCTGGTCGACGTTTTCACTCGACCACCTAACAGTGAAGTATTTCCTCACTGCACTAAATCAAGTTAAGTTCATAAAGAATACATACATATAGTATGTATATACATTTATATATATATATATATATACATATATATATCTAACCACCTAATGCAATAACACTTCTGTTTCATTGACGCTGAGATATGACAAATGGAAATCAAAGAGAAATTATTCACTTTGCGCTCTCAAGTTTTGCCACTACCACCGCAAAAGCCAACTTTGTTACTAGCAACTATATTGCTACAATTTTTACTATTGCCTGTCGCAGTTAGTGGCACTCTACAATGCACACACATTCTGTTAAGTGGTCCCTCAATCTTAATTTTCTTTCCACTTTCTTCTATTGCCTTCACCTATTTTTGTGCTTTATGGATGAGTTTTTTTTTTGTTTCACTGCTCTTGCTCTGTACACAAATAGGAATTTATAGTTAAGTGCTTTTATCAGCATTGCCAGCAATGAGAAAAACGGTAAAAAAAAACTAGAAAGTAGAATGCGATGTCATCAGCGAGACATCAAAACTATTACCTGGCAGTGAACATTATTTCCAGCTTCATGGTACACGGTTACACTCTACCGGCACATCCCTCCTCTCCCACTTACACATCATAATATATTGCGCAAACGAATTTGTTTTTCTGTCTCTATTATCTGAAGAATCTGTCTTTAACCACGATATTGCATGGCATTATATTCATTTTGAAGCGCTTTCGTTACAATTTTATCAGTACAACCCTACAACCGGAAGCTCTTAACGGTTTTATATTCTCCACTTTTTTATTTATATGGATTTTTTGTACGTCATTCGAAATCTGTTATATTTTCAATTCAGTTTTTTGTTGTTATTGTTGTTTAACCACTAAAAAATTCGTGTCAATGTTGGCTTGCTTTGTTTGGACAGCTTCCGAATTGCACTTACGTACATATGAATGTATAACTGTAAACCACTGTAGGTGGAATGCATTTATAAATGTATGTATGTATGCCTAAACACACACAAACATACGAATTTGTTTGTTTTAGAACTTGTCAATTTCAGTAAACACCACACTGGCACAAAAATATAAATGGGGAGGGAATTTCTCTGAAATACTGTCAGCATGAAAATTGATTGTTTGTTTTAAGTACCTTTACATTTTTCACACCCAACGCACCATACCAGCCAATTATTAAAATTTCGTAAGCCATCTAGTGACTGGTAGAATAATGTTATACAAGACACGAGTTGAACAATCTTTAAAAAATCTAACGAAATTGTGTCTCAATGTACAGAGATCTCTGGAAAATTGATATTTCAAATTGGTTAATTATCAAACAACTAAATAATTGGTGTTCCTCGATTAACAATTATGTGACCCCAAAAATGCCTAACTTACGTACTTTTTAAAAATGCTTTTTATATTATTTATAATTTGAACGATTGATGTTTCACTCCGCCCGAACTTGACCCTCCCGTTCTTGGTATTTGTGCTTCTAACGCGTTTTCTCTTTGTAAGTACTTTCTATTTTCATTCAAAGAGGTGTTTTTGTGTGGTTTTATTCTTCGTTCAATTTACTATATTTCAATGTTCGTGTCGATAGTAACAGTAATTGTTTACTAAATTCACCGTAAATCGCGCTTGAACTAAATAAATATTTCTTTGTGCTTTGAAATTCTGATTGCGACATAATTGGTTAGTTGGATTATTTTTTAGATTTAACCTAGATTTATCTTTTATTCAGCGCTTGATGACCAAAACACTTTTCAGGGCTAATGTTGAAGTGATAAGAGGGATGAGGTTGTACTGGAAAAAATTAATTTACTTATTGTTGGATAATGGGTTGTCTTAGTAGAGAAGTAACCATTATATGGTTCTACTACTGATTTTACCAAATAATATTTGTATTTTGTGTTTTGATATTTTTATAATACAGTATCCAAAACTAGACTAAAGTAATAAAGCATTTCACATTTTGAAAATATCAAATTTTGTTTTTTTTTTACAAATTTCTGGTGCGGAATCGTTGGAAAATGCTTACGGTGATTCAGTTTTATCAAAAACACAAGACTACGAATAGTACAAAGCTTTCAAAGACGGTCGAAAAGGTATATCTCGTTCTGGACTACCTTCGATCTCTTCTTCTTCTTCTTTACTTGCGTAGACACCGCCTACGCGATTATAGCCGAGTCAACAACAGCGCGCCAGTCGTTTCTTCTCTTCGCCACGTGGCGCCAATTGGATATTCCAGACGAAGCCAGGTCGTTCTCCACCTGGTCCTTCCAACGGAGTGGAGGTCTTCCTATTCCTCCGGCGGATACTGCGTCGAATACTTTTCGAGCTGGAGTGTTTTCGTCCGCCTCTGCACCATATAGCAGGACGGATATTATGAGCGACTTATAGAGTTTGGCTTTTGTTCGTCAAGAGAGGACTTTACTTTTCAATTGCCTACTCAGTCTGAAGTAGCACCTGTTGGCAAGAGTAATCCTGCGTTGGATTTCCAGGCTGACATTATTAGTGGTGTTAATGCTGGTTCCTAAATAGACGAAATTATCTACAACTTCAAAGTTATGACTGTCAACAGTGACGTGAGAGCCAAGTCGCGAGTGCGACGACTGTTTGTTTGATGACAGGAGATATTTCGTCTTGCCCTCGTTCACTGCCAGACCCATTTGCGTTGCTTCCTTGTTCAGTCTGGAGAAAGCAGAACTAACGGCGCGGGTGTTGAGGCCGATGATATCAATATCATCGGCATACGCCAGCAGCTGTACACTCTTGTAAAAGATTGTACCTGCTCGATTAAGTTCTGCAGCTCGAATAATTTTCTCCAGCAGCTGATTGAAGAAGTCGCACGATAGGCAGTCGCCTTGTCTGAAACCTCATTTGGTATCGAACGGCTCGGAGAGGTCCTTCCCGATCCTGACGGAGCTTTTGGTGCTCCTCAACGTCAGTTTACACAGCCGTATTAGCTTTGCGGGGATATCAAATTCAGACATCGCGGCATAGAGGCAGCTCCTTTTCGTGCTGTCGAAAGCAGTTTTGAAATCGACAAAAAGGTGGTGTGTGTCGATTCTCCTTTCACAGATCTTTTCCAAGATTTGGCGCATAGTGAATATCTGGTTGGTTGTTGATTTACCAGGTCTAAAGCCACACTGATAAGGTCCGATCTCTTCAGCTGATCAAAATATTAAAGAAATGAAGGATATGGTGCTTGAAAATCGTAAGGCAAGTGTTAAAGAGATGACAAGAGAGCTCAAAATCTCTCGCGAGTGCGTTCGAATGATTTTAGGTATAAAACGCTGTTAGGCTTGACTCTTCCCAACAAAGCCGAATTTTTTTCAAAAAGAGTACCATCGAGCCGCGATTGTGAAAGAATTTAGAGCCAAAAACACACAAAATACCATCGATGAATCAGCATATTCGCCAGATTTGGGTCCGTGTGATTTTTTTTTGTTCCCAAACTGAAATTACCGCTCCGTGGAACACGTTTTCAGTCGATTGAAGAGATAAACACTGAAAGAGCTTAAGGCCACCCCAAAAAAGTTTATGAAAAGTGTTTCGAGGACTGAAAAAATTGTTGGCATAAGCGTATTACATCTAGTTGGGAATACTTGAAAGCGCCAAAATAAATATTGATGAATAATTAAATATTTTGCATTTTATTTACAACTTTCGGGTACTTTGTTATCACAATCTGTCACAAGATATACTCTTTTCCAATACAGCTTTATCGAGAGCGAGTGGTCTTCGGTCAATTGCCTTTTGCGTTAAATATACGTATATAACCTCTACATTGTAGCCCTTTTTTTCCTATGACTGTTTCCTTGAGGTCTGAGAAGAGTAAAATACCATAACAATATTGGCAATTTCTTCATCCCTTGGACTAGTAACCATATATATACTAGTCGCTTAAATGGGTTTTCCTTTTGCAAGATATTCAATGACAATTATTCATTTCAAAATAGAGACGGCATAACTTTTCCAGCCAACTATATGAATAAAATGTTAATTGTCGAGAACCCTGATTGCTTCACTGAAATCGGCTAAAATAAATATTCTTTAGAACATTAATTAATTGACCGTAAGACGTGTCTAGTCTTTGAAAGTTTGGTTTATCTATATATACTTACATATATGTGTAAATTTTTATAGATCGGAAGTTAGCAATATTGTAGATTCACATAACGAAGACGTTGAGGTAGGTTATAGAGCTATATGTTTACCGGCTTTGGCTGAGGTATCCACACACAATCTATATTTTATGCGTTTATGAATCATAAACTCCTGAGAACATTGAATTACGATTTTACAATAGGTGTAGCAATCAGGTTCTGCACAGACTGCTTCACTAACATAAAAATTTCACAAACATGTATGGTCAGTACATATATACAAGGACGAAAGTAGTAATTCAAATAGGTATTATATCCAAAAATGACTATATTCATAATGAATAAAAAATAGACATAAATTAGAGCTTTCATTGCTATGGTAACTTTATTAATTAATTATGTCTGCGACCAAAATATTCTGTGCGTATCTGTTATCTGCGAGTGTGGCGTCAAAGCCTGATAAAAAGCAAGTATGTATTCTCAAAAACAACAAAAATAAGTGATAAAGAGATTTTGGAAAGTACGAGCGGGAATGTTAAGATACTTCAAATAGTAGTGTAACGGGGTCGCCCAATGTTTGAACATAATTTACTGGAGAAATATGAAATTGGCTAACGACTTGTGGTTATGCTATTTATATATGCCTGGGCACAAGTGTTATATAAATACAGAGACCAAAAAGTACGAATATGTTCATAATGTGTACTACATACGCTTATTTGTTAAGCAATATATTACGTGATTAATATTATATATACACACATAAAATATTATTAATTTCATAAATCGCACTAGGACATGTGCCTAGACGTTGAGTATGGACAACGGAAAATTGACTATGACAGTACGAATTCTGGGACGCACAGTAATGATTCAGTATATATTCTACTTTCATGTGCTCTACATTGCAATACATACAAATGATAATAAAGCACGACGACACTTAAATTTTATCGACGTTTTCGTATAGTTTATTGAAAATTACACATTTATGCAACGAAGCCTAAAGCCAGGCATATTATTATATGTACAGTTTAGTAAATCTGTACATATACATACATATATATGTACAGTCCTAAGTAAGCATATACTTCTGGTCACGAGCATTTGGATCCTAATAAACTATAATATGCACCTTCTTTGCAAAAAACGGTTTAAATCCATAGTATTTGCTTTATCAACTAAAAAAATAGTTACTAATCGAGCTGTAACCAATTTTGATAATTTCTGCTCTTTTTCCGTTTCCCGTATTGGCGATGGCAAGTCTCTCAGCGGAAGAATTGCAATTTCCATTAAGATTGGAAGAATTTCCATAGATGCGGTTAGGCAGAGTGGTTGTCTTACGTCGCACCTAGGCCTTTAGGAGGTCCATTGTGATACCATCGGAACTAAAGTCCCCTCACTCGATTGTTTTCTCTCTGAAGCATCCCATGTTTCTGTTGAAGTTCATCAATACGGAAAATTTTAAATGAGCAATCTACGAGACTCGTCGTTACGATAGTTTCACTTATTTTCCTACATATGGGATAGCCTTGCACATACATAGAATATGTGTTATCGTCTCGTCATGTGCAATCCAATGCATAAAACAATTGGCACGAATTGTTTCCACCATGATTCAGCTATATTGATAACATACATATTTTCCGAATAAATATATAAAAGTAGTTAGAGGCATTCCGGTGTCTAATAGTAGTTCATCAGCTTCACAGCTCACGTATATTACTATGTCCTGAAAAGCATTTGATTGTGAAGTAGGATGCTAGATCCACCAAGAGATCAAGGCATTTCTGACTACCAATTTATGTGATCTCCACTTGGAAGACATTGCAGTGGTCTGGTAGACGGGAGGCGATTTTAGAGTTAGAGCTTCCTATTTTGGAACCATCCATATATTATGTTCCTGTCCACCTCCTCCCCTTCCAACTCTTTTCTGCACGAAAGGGCAAAATTAGTGAACGCATTTAAATTAAGCTCTATAGTATTTCGAAAATCAGTGCTACGGGAAAAAACGCGTACTTTTCAAGAATCATAGAATGTCCCTTTTTACTGGCGACTAACAGGGAAAATTCCATCAGTCTAAGATATAATATGTCTTTGCTGCTATTTGCTTACATAACAAGCCTGTTGGTAGTAAATGTAGAATTACCTTTGGTGCGTGAGTTGGGGTTATTCCGAGAGCTACACGGACACAGGTACTGGTTGCTCTTTGCAACTGGGTATGTTTTCTCCGTTATTGGCCACCATATCAATATGCTGTAAGTCATAATCGGTCTTACGAGGTGTGTTCAAAAAGTATCGCGAATCGTAACTCACAGTTTTCTTCGATTGCAGGGGCGTGGTATCATGATTACTTGCCACAGGGAAGAACGGTCAATAAGGAATATTACCTGCAAGTTATGCGCAATTTGCGGGAAGCAATCCGCCAGAAACGCCCGGATTTGTGGAAGAACAAAAATTGGCTTTTGCACCACGATAACGCCCCTGCTCACACACATCGTTCCTTGTGCGCGACTTTTTGGCCAAAAACAACGCACTAATGATGCCGCAGCCACCGTATTTCCCAGATCTGGCCCCCTGTGACTTTTTCTTGTTCCCTAAACTGAAGAGGCCCATGAAAGGACGACGTTACGCTTCTCTTGACGAGATAAAGACGGCATCGAAGGAGGAGCTGAAGAAGATATAAAGAAATGATTTTTTGAAGTGCTTCGAAGATTGGAAAAACCGTTGGCACAAGTGTATAATATCTCATGGGGATTACTTTGAAGGGGACCAAATAGATATTCATGAATAAATAAATAATTTTTGAAAAAAAACACAAAATTCGCGATACTTTTTGAACACACCTCGTACAACTGCTAAGTAGACCCAATTAGCTACCCGAAGTATTAATTCCCATTTGGGGCTTACTTTCTTTACACCAGCGACCAAGTTTGGTTTCTATCAAAGCTTCCTGTCTAAAATTAGTCCCAAGTAGCTTGGCTTATCTCCTATTATTAGCCTGCTAAAATTTAGTAATGCCTTCGGTTTCTAGTGAATATTACTAGTTCCGACTTCCTAGCATTCGAATTTAGTCGCACGATATGTCTCATCGATTAATACCTGCATCACTTAAAATTGTCTGCATAAGATTCGTGAGGATAATCGGGAAATTACCTCTAACCGAAACTGCCACTTCGTCAGCATAGCCTAACATGTACCAATTTCTTTTCCAGATCCACCAACAGTTTGTTCATCGTTGGGATCTGCAGATCGTTGAAGCTTCCAGCGTTCAAGTTATTGACCTGCATATAAACATCTATTCAATTAAATTCCTGAAAGGCTCAGAAATTTCCAAATCTTTAAGAGCGCCCATTATGGCACTAAGTTGAATGTTATTCTATGTCTAGGAAGACTACGAGGGTGTAATATTTTCTCTCCAGATAGTCTTCAAGCTCTAATACCACTGAGCTCATTACTGTTTCTGTAGATTATTACTAAGAATACGCAGGCTGCGAAGCTGCCATTTTTCTGGGTTTAGACTGCCTCTCATATGAAGTTGAAATAAGGAAAGACTAATTTGTCTGAATATCTTTCTCGCTTTTGGTAAACTATATACGTATATCACCTTGACTTTCCTACATAACCAGAAAATGTAATTTAATTGCAATGCCCCATTAGTGTGGAATAAAAATTGCAATAATTACATTTTGAATGAATGGGTGGAGATAAATGTTTTATTTCACATATTTATTTATCAAAGAATTTCTTGGTTAACTGGAGGACACGCCACAGGACCACGACGAAAAATAATTCGTTCCCAAACATGGCATGTTGCTCCTCCTTGATGGAACCAAAGGTCGTCCACATCAACGACCTGCAGCTTAGGGACGAAAATGACATTAGTACCGACTCTGTGGTGCTCTATATTGACTGTAACATTATGACCGGCTTAATTATTGAAGAGATATGGTCCAATGATTACCTCTGCCCGTATAATACACATCGACGTTTTGAGTTCCAATACATGCACGAGTTAGATTTTGTAAGCCCGCAAACCAACATCCTTCTGCAAAATATACATACTACGTATAAATATATTCCATAAAATATCCTTCTGGCATAGCCCCAGTTGTTGGGTGTGATGGTAGATGGACTCATTCGGGCCTTTTTCGATACTCTAATCCACAGCAACAATAGCGTCTTCGGTGCACATATACACCATCTCTGAGAACGCGCACTAACCGCAAAAATAAACAAGTACAAGGTGTGTTCCGAAGTAAACAGGACTTAAAAAACAGAGAAAATGGTTTTTTCGGCAAAATCAATTTATTTGATTCAAGATAGTCTCCTTCTGTTTCAATACAGTTTTTTGCACGGCCCAAAAGCATGTCGAACGAGAGTTTTAGCTCGTTAGTCGGTATGGCCGCCATTATACCGGTGCAAGCTTTTGAATGGCCTCTACGTCTGCATAACGCGTTCCTTTTACAGGCAAATGCATTTTTCCAAAAAGGAAGATCTTGCACAGTGTCATATCAGTTGAATACGGAGAAGGGTTAATGATTAAAACGTGATTTTTGGTCACAAAATCGTTCTTCGAATGTTGGATTCTGAGCAACACACCTTTCGTAAGCCCAAATGTTCGGTAAATCGATGTTTTGGAGATGCTCAATTCCATTTCCATGAATTTCAATGATGATTTTTGCTGATTTTTGATGAATTCACGCACAGTTTCGATGGAATTTTCGGTGATCAGGGATTTTGATTGGTCCACATGTTTATCGTCATTTATCCTCACAACCACTTTTAAAACATTGAAACCATTCGTGCTCTCTACTACGGGAAAGAAAATCATTGTCATAAACTTGTTTCATCAATTGAAACGTTTCGGCAAAAGTTAAAACAAAATGTAATGTTGGCTCTTTATTCGAAACTCATTTTCGCACCGATAACACAAACATACTGACACTTAAAACGCATAACTTCACTTCCAATCTATGAAATGTCATGAAATTCTTACTGGACAATTGATAAAGATAGCAAATTCTAACGCATCAGTCGACATATAGATAGAGCCACAAGAGGGCGCTAGATTCAAAAAGTCCTGTTTACTTTAGAACGCACCATGTACATAACAGCTTTCAAAACGAAAAAATCTGAAAAAGTATTGCCCCATTGAAGAACACACGTTTATGAAAAACACCATTTACATTATAACACACAACCAAGTGTTAAGCTAAGTTGTTTGAAGTGAATACCATTAGTAGTTGTTAGTTTATACCCTGAATACATATTCTATTCAGTTTGCAACTACTTAAGTTTATTATATCCAGAAGGAAGCGTAGGGCCACCCAATAAAAAATATTCAAGAAAAATTCTTTTATAATAATGTTCTTCTGCACCAAAGATACTTTAATGTCCTTTAATGTTGCTTTTCAGTTTTAAAAATATATAATGTGGTGATAGCTGAATGGAATACGGAGGGTGGTTGATGAGATAACTCAGTTTTTTCATCAAGAGCTCGGTCACATTTTAGTAATAATTTTAGCCTTTATTTCACACTTTCATCTTCGGTTAAGATTTTCCAAATTGTGTTTTTACTCGTATTTAATCCCGTAGCCAACATTCTCATAGTAAGATTTGCGTAAAAACCAATAATTTCCCCAAACTTTTCCACCAATTTAATATAATTACTAGCTTCCAACGACCTGGCCATTGGTCGTCATTTAAATCCTCACGACCATTTTTTAGTAGGTTCGATACATACAAAAATCGAATATTTCAACGAATTTTGTTAAAGTGCAACATAAAATTATATTTACTCTTTGTAAAAAATAACCACTGCACACTTTTTTATTGAAATGACTGTAACTTTCACATCTGTTATTGGATTTCCATAAAGATAAGTGCATTTCAAAGAGATCACATGTATCTTTTTAATGCAGCAACCGAAAAGAAACTGCTTATTTGTCGGCACTGGGGATATAAAAATACAGCAACTAACAAAACAAGTACATACGTTTGCAGAGACGAAGATTTGGATGGAACTAGTTAATCAACTATTAAATATTTGAAGAATTTTTTCCAAATCTTTCTGAGGCAAAAATTATGGATTGTGATATTTTCCCGTAGTTTTTTAGTAATAGGGAAAAGACTGAAACAATTTAAAGACAGTAGTACGTGGTTTCCTTGGAAACCAATGGGCTGACAATTATGAGAAGTTTATCGCTGGCATAACTTCTCCATTATCGGGTGTAAATATTTCTAAATATGCACATGCTTCATTCTCATTTAGGTAAATTTCAACATAATATGGGGCTTATTTGAAAAAACAAGCAGAATGCTTCAGTCTATTTCTGTTTTTTTTTTTTTTTTTTTTTTTTTTTTTGAATCAAAACATATGTGTAACGTCAACATGGGAGTGTTGACTAGACTTTTTCTGCGTCGGAATCTAAAGTAATTTCAATATGAACTGCTTTAGATATATAGTATAGTATAAGTACATATACAAGTATTAGAGCTGACAATTATAGGTTAGGCTGTTTTACTACTTTGTTTAAGAATATTTCTACAAGTAAATTTATAATGTGAAATATCATGAGTAAGTGGGGTTATAGTCGTATCAACGGACGTCTATCCTTTTATAACAGTTAGTTGTTTCTTGTTTTCTAGCCTTAAATAATAAACGCACGAAATAATGAGTGGTCCAATCTTCATTCAAACCATTATGATAATAGAGTATCTAAATATCTTGAGTGATCCCATAATACAAGTACAATGAAAACTAATAGAGTGCATACAAATTGTATTATAGTTTAGTTATTTCGTTAAATTTCCTATTTTTACCAACATAATTACATTCATTTAATTTTTTTAATTATTAAAACAATAAGTACTTATTATAAATGGCACTAGGTCAATACCAAATTTGTGCTTGATTATTGTTTATATGTATATATGAAGCAGAAGTTCAATGGCCTCTATACATTGACTTATGTTTCCAAATAAATATATATATGCATTAATTCAGAAATATATGTACATGCTGTATGCACACCAGAGCTATTAATGGGATTTCAATACGCTTCTAATATATTTGAACTTCCGCACTTAGCTATTTCCTTGACTCACAAGTCCTTGTTATGGGTTTCACTATCCTTAAAATCTATCCTAAATATTTCTTTCCGCTATTTGCTTACACGTGTAAAGTATTCTATTAGCACTCTAAACATGCTTTTTAGTGTATCAGAATCGACTGGTTTCCCCCAATGGCGTTACTGAAGAATCAGGTAAGCAAGCCAATTTTTTTTTATTTTTATCGTCCTTTAAATAAAAGTATACGAGTACGTTAACTCCTTAGGTGCGTTCATGCTTTTCTATTCCAGTTTCCAGCCGCCTTCTGATAAGTTGTCCCGCTGCGTTTGCTTTTACGTTTAGTGGCACACAGTTTTTGTGGCTTAAGTTCACAAATTTTCTAGCTTAGGTGCCTTTATTTAGGTATATTAGTATTACTGTGGGCGCATACTTGTATGTATACATGACTTTCATATCCAGTAGGTTATATATGTTTAAATGTGGACGAACGAAGACTTAATATAATTTCTTACCGATCCCTCGACTTCACTCCTAAATCATAAAATTTGTATATTATTATATTTATCGTTGACAAAATATTAGATACTATACATATATTTACATAGCCCTTGTTCCCAAACGCAATATGTTGCTCAAGTCTATTTTCAATTACGTAAACATAAGGTCTCACCCGCAAATTAAGTTTAACTTTCTATTCCAATTCAATTTACTTCGATCGCTAGCATTCTTATTTAGTCTCATTCAGATACTTTCCTTGTTAATCCATACACCAACTTCAAAGCTTAACGAGCATGTGGAAATTAGTGTATTAGATACATGGAAATACTGGGTGAAGATCTCCGATTACTTCCATATTAGTACTAAGTCACACTATGCTAGGCTCGCAATTGCAGACAATGAGTTTTTTTACTCGTTTTTAATACCTTAGTCAATATTCTCATTTGAAGTCACTTATTGTGATTTTCAGTGTCAATTTTGTCGAAGCATTTTTGATCACATGCAAGCATATCGGCGGACAATCGGCTACTCATGCATGTAATAAGACATAATCTTTGAACTCTAAATAGATAGTAACCACAACCACAAATTTATACATAACCATTTATACACTTACAAGAAACAGAGTATCACCACCTAAGCAATTTTACATATATGTGGACCATTCCATCAATTGGCGACATGGTTTTGTACCCGTATTCCGATCAAACAAAAAAATTACTGTTTCTTTTATATGTATTTTAACGACCAGAAAATTGAGTGCAAAAAATTTTGAAGTTATACAATTTTATGTAGAAAAATCTCACCTTTCTGATAAAAATATTTTCAACATCCAAAAAAAAATTTAAAAATCCAAAAAAAAACATTTTTTTTTCCAAAAAAACAGTTTTTTGTGCTTTCCCACCAACTTTTTTTCAAAATTTACTTTTCCATTCGATTCCTCGTCCAATTTTTCATAAGAATTAATGTTCAAAAATATGCGACTCTGATCTCATGAACAGCAAAAAAAAATCAAAGTTCTTAAATATCTCGTTTAGTTTCAAGTATGCGTACAAACGTTAGGTGGACAAAACTATAATACCCTGTAGCAACAGGATGCAAGAGTATAAAAACAGTTTGACCTAGATAGTTGGAAAATGTGTAATAAAATTTTTAAAAACTGTTCTTGTTAATTGAAAATTGTTTTCAGCTATGACTAATCGTCTCTAGGAAGCTTTAGGTTAGTGGAGGTCATGCTCCGCACACTAGTAAAACGTCATTATACTCGTATGACATGATCAAAAATATTTGCTCTATATTAAAATTTCCTCCCAAGGTCTTTTTTCGTTTTTTAGCCTCTAATACCTTTTGAAGCCAATGCCACTCTCTTCTAACTTAATAGTTCTATACGGCAACGAGTTCTTCAATTGTCGCTAAGTTTATTTCACACTCTAACTTCAGCTGCTATTCAGCCATTTTCCGTTTTTATTCTGCTTTGTAGTAGAAAACCGGTTCGTCTACTGTCAACTGCCTGCCGATGTCGACTTCCTCAGTCTCAAAAGTGCGAAGTACAAAGTAGAAGTTCATTAATCTCGTTATAGTTCGTTCAGACATTTCGTACAATCAATCAGTATGGGACACAAGCTTGCCACAACTGCGCGTGTGTGGCATGTGTAGAAGTTCCCCAACCCGCCGTCCCTCGCTGTGCAGTGTAATGCGATTCCGATAGTGGGTGGAATGTTTTATGTGGCAAAAACGTGGATTTAATGTATTGTTTTTCATGTCAATGGCGATAAAACGGCTAGCATTGCTCGCAATGATACTGAAAAGCACTATTGTGATTTGCCTTAAGCTTCTGCCAGCATGAAACCTCCTTTTTTCTTAGTTCAACGTTTTTATTTATTTTTTATTTTCACACTTGCGGTTTTGCGCCAGCAGCACCAGAAGCACCAGAATTTCGATGAATATTTGAGTATGCCTGAGAGAATTGTTTTTATCCGCATAAAATCTCAAGAGGTTTGCATTATTTTTATGGTAAGTTGTAGTTAGTAGATGCGTTTTTCGCACTCGAACACAAAAGCAAGCGCGTAGTTAGGAGAGAAGTTGCAGATTACACTGTACCAGAAGCGGCACTCCATCAATTCAACTATGCATTGATAAGCAGAATTTTATTGTGCCTTCGGAAATAAATATACTTTTATGGCATCATAAATGCATTGACATTGGAAAGCTTTGAATTTTGTGCGAAGGCTCTTTGGCAGCGGGCAATATTTTATGGCCGAAAGAATGATATTTCAATATATACAAGTACGTCTGCATAAATAATGATATTTGTGTACTCTGAATTGCAAAGATATGACCTCAAAATAAAAGTTTTAGGAACAGAAACTATTATTCACAATTGAAGCTGTAAGATAATTTTTACCGGTTTTTGCTAAGACCCACGCGAATTTGCTTTTCCGCGGATCCCCTAAATAGTTATGGAATTCTTAATCTAATACCTGTTTCTTGAATCCACAACTTATATTCCAGCAGGGCAGCAGTTTACTCTAAAAAGTTTATAATAGTCATACAAATTATGTGAGAGAAATCAAAATGGAATTACTTACTCAAAAGGTTATTCGATTGACTATGTGAGATTTTGATAATATTTTAGATTATGGTATGAAAACCCTTGATGGCAGGGTATACAAACAGTTATAAGGAATTCCTTTACACTAAAATATTCAATAAAAAGATTTTAAGTGAAATTAATTAAACTGAATTATGCGTATATAACTATTGCTTCTTGTTTTCAAATGTGTCTCTCAATTTGATGAACCTCTGCTTTTCTTGTATGTGATTTTTGTTTTTCGTCGGACAGTTTTCACCTAAAATTAATAAAAATAATTTCCGGCTTAAAACTTCATTTACTAGTAACGTTTATCGCCACCACAAAACTCAACTTATCATGAATAAAATTTTATTTCTATTACACCAAAATATCATAATTACAGGTCAGTTATTTAAATGTAGTTCTCAGTGTATTTTAAACAATTGCAATTACCAGTTTATACAAAATAAAATAAATACAAATTTTCTATTCTAACTTATCTTATAAACATATTCATATATTTACTATTCGAGTGTGCTATATCCGTTTTATCTGCAACAGGTAGTACATTGTCCCGTCTGCAATTGTAAGTGGCCATTGACTAACATTTTCACCATAAATACATTAGGTGTAGGTATTAGGCAGCCCAAATAGCAAGAATACGATAAATTTTAAGAACATATTAAATTTTTCTGCACTAAGGATGTTAGTGCATAATTTGAGTAGAATGAAGGCCAATTAAATTCTTTAAGAAGATTAAAGATTGCAGAAAAAAATTATAACGACATTTTGATATAAATAGAATATGTATGTGCTTTACATAAGCGTGGCAAAACTGATGAGCATTTAAGGCATTCAAGGGTCAGTCACAGCTGTTCTTTAAAGAGATTTTGCGTAATACAATTAGCAAGACAAGTGCATATAGCCAACGTTCATTTAAGTATTTATTATTTATAATATCATGCACTTAAATTGATAAGCGAAGTTTTGGAAAATTTTGGTGCTCTCATTTAAATAATTGCTATACATACATATATTAAGTTCGCCCTATTTTAAATGGGCAAAATCACAGACTTTTCTGAAGTCTTATGAACAGTTATAATTGGGTAACTGTTTCAATTATAGTATTAAAGTTGGCTTAAATTTACTTCTTTTGTAGCAATTTATTTTTGTAATTCGTATAAGCATAACTAGTCTATATACTCAGGCAAAAGCACTGAGTGGTCCAACATAGACGAGAATGCCACAACGGAAATAAAACACTTGTAGAGAAATACAAAATTAGATTCTAAATATTTAAAAATCTCATCGCGAAGAAACATTAAAACGCAGACAATGGCGGTGGAGTGGAGGAAATTACACTTCAGTGCCAATTTAATGGAAAGGGAGGCAAATGAAATAAAATGTAAAATTCATTACGATTTATGTAGGATGCAGGTAAAAATGGGGTAACACCACCAAACAGCCTTAGAAAATTTGTGTTGCACTCAACAGGAATAGGGAGAACACAACAGCCCGAAGCAATGATGAATGGTTCACGCAGGCAATGCTGCGGCACGCAACGGTATTACGAGTATTCTCTCAAAAGAATTAAGGTAAGGAATGAAGTAGAAAAACAAAATGAAGTTACATAAACATTTTAAATTAGGGGAAACAGAAAATTCTTAAAGAAAAGGAGGTACAGGTGAAAATGTATGAAATAATAATTTATGGTGTTTAGAAAGTCTGCTTAATAACCCGAATTGTAAACGATTTTGGCAAAAAAAATTATATAATTTCGAGTTTGAGTTCGTCATTTTTAAACATTTGAATTCAACATCTAAGTGCGTAAGTTCACACTGAACATCAATTCGTTTGCAAAGCTTGTTTGTAGACATGTAATTTTTAAGAAGAACAGAACGCATACAATCTAATGTTATGGTGAAGAATTTAGTTTTATTATGAAAATTAGGGTTTGATATAGTGTTTTAAAAACAATTTAGAGCAAGTCACTGCCACGGCTGGCTCGAATAATTTCCATTCGAAAGCACTTATTACAACAAATGGGGTCGTATGTCAGCAGACGAACCGAATATTATCTTCACGGCGTCTGTCGTCTCGAGCTTATCTGCGTAGACAAGCGACTTAACCTGGCCCCAGAAAAAATAGTCCAACGGTGTTTAATCGCTCGACAAAAGGATCCGTCAATAAATTTATTGTTTCGTTTGCTACATGACATCTCATTGATAGAACCAAAAGTAGTCCATATTGAGTATGCTTTAATTCAGGTTCGACAATGTCACTACATGGCTATATAACTTTACCCAATGGCTATAAAGTTATAGCCGGCTTCATTTTAAAAGAAATATGGGAACTCCTCCTATAGAGCACACAAATACAGTGATTTTTGGAGGATGTAACGGTGTCTTAACCATTGCTTGTGGACTATTATCACTCCAAATACGACAATTTTGTTTATTAATCAAAATTGAGCTTCATCGCTGAACAAAATTTTCTTATGAAAATCGTGAACAGTGGTCATCTCGTCTTGCGCCCACTGACACAACGTTCGACTGGTTGTGTTCATTCGGGTCTTGTTCGACACTCTGTTCCACAGCAGCAATAACGTCTTTGGTACGCATTGCATGCCGTTTCTGAAGTAGCGGATTATACTTTAGAATAATACCGATTCTGCTGAGCGATTATCTCGTAGTAGGATATACATATATATCCGTATATAACTCTACATCTATCTCGATTAATTGTGATTGTTACCACCAACCATTAGGCGAACAGAACAATTATAATCTGTAGTAACATGGTGAGAGAGTATAAAGATGTTGGATTGCTAAAATACACGTGGCAGATTTGTCATAGAGATGAACAAAAAAATCAAGCATAAAGTTTTGAGCACTAGTAGCATAGATCTTACCACTACATACATAAAAGTATATTGACACTTAATCAAGGCATTTCAGCGCCTCAAAGACGTAGAACGTTCACGATTTATATGGCTAATACAGCAGAAGAATAGATTATTAATTTTATGTGTGGCAGGTTAACATGAATAAATAACATATGTTTATTTGTATTGGAGTTTTTTCACAAGAAAATTGATAAACGGCATTTGCCGAAATATAATCTGCCTTAAACGTGCGTGTGTGCCCCAGTCATGCCGTGGTAGGCAAATTTACTTAATTCGACAGAAGCATTCTTTATTTGACCAGTGTATGAGCGCCTGCATATGCTAGAACTCGTATGAAAAACAATTCGTTGGCCGACATGTGCCCGCACTAAAACAGTCTAAATAACTCACTTCTTGAAGTTAGCCATTCATGACATGAGTAAATCTTTTTTCTCCTCGAACATGCCTGCAAATAATATTCTATTCCACTGGATAAACATAATTTATCTTGTACCAATCGCCATTCCTCATTTATGCAGTTTCTTGAATGCCCTCAAATCAAACAAATAATTTATCTGCTGAAACGACAAAATGGGGGATAAACTTAAGTCGAAGTAAAATAACATGAAGTGAAAATCCACTGAAGAACCAAAATGAAATGAACATAAATATATATATACATATATATCCTAAATATATATGTATAACAAGGAATAGTGAATTAGTGAAAGAAGAAAAAACGTTAGAAAACTTTGAAAAGAACAAAGAGAACACCAAAGGATAATCGGGGAATGGCGTTCCCGCTCATTCGATTGTACAATCATTCGCACTGATAGCTCAGCAAACAAACAGTTAGGCACATAATACAATGGCGAGGAAAGTCGTAGATACATCTTAGATACACACATGCCCTCAGTTATTTGACAATGACAGACAACCGTTTCCGAAGAGTTAGGGGGATACGATAGAAGGTTTAACTTCGTCGGGGAATCGGCGACAGCCAATGTCACCGACTGCAATTCAATGAAGCAAAGCCAACAATTCTACTCAATGAGCGAATGGTCGATATTTGCTGGGCTTTATGTACTTGTGTTTGTGTATGCAAGGAGGTGTTCGTAGCGAATGTTTGCTTTTACAGCTTCTTCAAGTAATCGTAATAAATAACAAAACGTTGCTCTGATTGTTTTTATTTGTTCAATAAGCAAAACTGTTATGTGAGGCAAGAAATAGCGTCAGTTTAGTTGGCGTGGCGCTGTTAAGCAGCGGACTAATATTTGTGCGTAAATAATATTGACGGTTAAAGAAAATGCGCACGTTGAGAAACGAGAAGCTGGCAAACAGAGTTGAATTGCTCCAATTATTAAAAAAAAACACGAAATATAAGCATACATAAGAATTAAAAAAATCAAATAAGGAAATTCGAGGTAACCGAAAGTAATAATTCTTGCAACTTGCCAGGATCAAAGTCGAGAAATACCTACAGGTGTTTGAAACACCTTATTTAAAAATGCAGCGAAATAACTCAATATTCATTACTCGAAACCTTAAATGAGTTACAATCAAATTTGTATCACTTACAATATTAAAGGTCATGGACCAAGGTGGTTTTATTAACTATATTTTACTTTCCAGGAGAGGAACAAAATCATTCTCAAATAAGATATATCTAGTATAAACACAACCCAAGAGGGTAAATTTAATGAATTAAGATCATGTGCAAAATGTTAAGCAGAAAATGAAAATTCAATACCATAAGTATAAGAGATTTGGACCAGGGAGTAAACCAACTGCATTCACATTCTGCGCTAAGCCACAAATTTTGAAGAAAGCTAATTAATTTCAATTTTGACGAAACTAATCGGTTTAATAGCAGATGGAAATTCGAAAATCACTATATATTGGGAGCAGAAAAGATTTGCACTGATTGCACACACTTTTGGCATTACTCAGACATACCCGAGAATAAATTTTCAAGCAAGTTTGTATAATTGAAACACTGACCGACACTGAAATATTCGTCCTATGATTTGTTTCAATAACGAAAAGGCAATCAAAGCAGTAACTTTGTATCTTATATCGGCCATAAGTGTCTTGGAAAGCAGAGCTTCAATGGAAAGTGTTGCGAGAAGCAAGCAACTCCACCTCTAGTGGGTACCTCTTCACAAAGGCAACGAGTACGGCTAACACCCGAAAACGGGATCAACTTCGGCAAACCCATGCATTGTCTATACGACGAACTGGACAGAAGCATGGCGAAGAAAATCAAAACACGATGTATCGAGCTAGCTAGGTGCAAAACTGCAAAAGTCATTTACAAAACGGTAGATCAGAAGTATACAAAACTCATATTGGCACTATCCGGTGGTCACTGTCCGGTGGCGACACATGCTCGCAGAATGGGGCTGACAGATGTCTAAAGCAAGCACCAGGGAAGCAATTGAGCATCTCTTGTGCACTTGTATGGACCAAATTTTATCTATTTTTGCCATTACTACAAATTATTAACATAAATATATGCTCTCTGAGTACATTTAAACCTCACATAATAATATATAAGGAAGGAAGTCAACCGGAAGTTTAAAAATTGCACATAGATGCGCTTTTATTAAGATAACTTAGATATTTGCCGATACATACGATATAAATAAATAATTTATTATTTTAATAGAATAAGTAGGAATTTAAAATTGTGGGATATATGAAGTAGGTGTGCTTTTTGTCTGACTTCGGCAATTTTTGCACTGTGCTTTAAAAATGACAGCACAACATTACCTACTGAATTTGGTTGAAACGATCGAGAGGGATCTGTGATGTGGAATTTCACCTAAATAGGAACCGTCCCATGCCCATCGTTCACCTGCTCAAAGCTCTTTTGTGCCATCTTGCATGTACATATGAGGAGCGGCTTGAGTAATAATCTGATTTCACCTATTTTCACAGCGTGGGTCGTAATGCCAAACAGATTTGCGCTGAGCGAGCTTCGTTATTATAGCTTACAGTATAGGAGACATAAAGTTAGTTTGAACTTTTTAGAGGGCGGGACCACGATCGCTGTTTTAGAGTTGTTAAACCATAGCGTTGTTTCCTGGGGCAATTTTTTTGTAAATAAAAACCATGTGCGTTATTATGGAGCTGAGTTATGGCACTTTATAGGTCTTCAATGAATGGCGTTTTGTGATCATGGAAACACTCCAATTTCGGCTATCTACAACCCTTACAGCTTCCTACCCTTACTGGGTGCCAAAAAACGTGTGTACCAAGTTTCATTAAGAAATCTTAATTTCTACTCAAGTTATCGTTGCACGGAAAAACAGTCACCGGGTTTTATCTCGTTTAGATGATACCAACAACTGTTAGGCGAACAAAACTATTGTCCTACATAGCAACATGGTGCAAAAGAGATTACAGACATTTAAGTATTAACTAATAGTCATAAAAGGCACGGACTGTTGAAATAAAAATTTAATAACTTAATAGTAAGTATATAATAAATAATATAAATATATACAAAAAATCTTAAAGATAAAACATTGTGTAAATAGTTATAGTTAAAGGATAGCCATTCTATCTGATGCTGCTCAGCAAACTTCATATGGAGAATAATTGTTATTATGCATATATAATATTTACTTTTAAATTGCAATAGTTATTTATTATTATAATAATGAAATCATATGTAAAATTGTCTCCTATTTAGGTAAACTTATAGATGTCATTAGAAGAGTATCCAAAATTTATTAAAATTAAAATGTAGTACATTGACAACCAATAATTGGGTGTAGACCGCAAAACATTTTTCATTACTAAGATTCAGAGGATGGAGTCATGTGTAGAAGTTCACGCAAGTGAGGAAAGTTCTCTGATCGCCATTCACTTGGGAGTGGCCAGAAACGATTCTTTTACATATGACTCAAGCAGCTCACGACTTCCGGTCTTTGACCAAGTATCCTCTGGGTAGCCTAAGAACATCCGTTTGAAGGCGAGCTAAAGTGAGAAGGCGAAACACCCCCTGCATATGGTTGTGCGCTGGGTTTGGGACCCGCCACGTAAAAAAACACCCCAATGCAAAAGTTTAAACAGCCTCGGATGAGAGACCCCCCTTTTGATGACGACCACGGCAAACGAAATAAGGACTATGATTTGAGGGCATGCACCTGGAATGTCCGGTCCCTTAATTGGGAAGGTGCCGCTGCTCAGCTGGTAGATGTCCTCGTAAAGATAAAGGCTGACATCACCGCCGTCCAAGAAATGCGGTGGACGGGACAAGGACAGAGACGAGTAGGTCCTTGTGACATTTACTACAGTGGCCACATAAAGGAGCGCAAGTTTGGTGTTGGATTCGTGGTGGGAGAGAGACTCCGTCGCCGAGTACTATCATTCACTCCGGAGAATGAACGTCTAGCCACAATCCGCATCAAAGCGAGGTTCTTCAACATATCGCTGATTTGCGCCCACGCCCCGACGGAAGAGAAGGACGATGTGACCAAAGATGCCTTTTATGAGTGCTTGGAGCGCACTTATGAGAGATGCCCCCGCCACGACGTCAAAATCGTGCTTGGCGACTTCAACGCCAGGGTGGGCAAAGAAGGTATCTTTGGCACTACGGTCGGTAAATTCAGCCTCCACGAGGAAACATCCCCAAATGGGTTGAGGCTGATCGACTTCGCCGGGGCCCGAAATATGGTTATCTGTAGTACTAGATTCCAGCATAAGAAGATACATCAAGCTACCTGGCTGTCTCCGGATCGAAAAACCACCAACCAGATCGATCATGTTGTGATAGACGGAAGACACGTCTCCAGTGTTTTAGATGTGCGTGCGCTCCGAGGTCCTAACATCGACTCGGACCACTATATTGTTGCAGCCAAAATTCGCACCCGCCTCTGTGCAGCAAAAAACGCACGCCAACAAACACAAGGAAGGTTCGACGTCGAGAAGCTGCAATCACAACAGACAGCCGAACGATTTTCTACTCGGCTTGCACTCCTGCTCTCTGAGAGCACTCGTCAACAACTCGGTATAAGGGAACTGTGGGACGGCATTTCAAACTCCTTACGTACAGCTGCAACCGAAACCATTGGTTTTCGGAAGGTGCAAAGGAACAGCTGGTACGACGAGGAGTGCCGTGTCGCAGCGGAGAGAAAACAGGCTGCCTACCTCGCAACGTTACGATCGACCACAACACGTGCGGGATGGGATAGATACCGAGAGTTGAAGAGGAAGCGAGACGCATTTGCAGACAGAAAAAGAAAGAGGCCGAAATGCGTGAGTACGAACAGCTTGATAAGCTGGCCGACAGGGGTAATGCTCGAAAATTCTACGAAAAGATGCGGCGGCTTACAGAAGGTTTCAAGACCGGAGCATACTCTTGTAGAACCCCCAAGGTGATCTAGCCACCGATGCCCAGAGCATACTTAAATTATGGAGGGAACACTTCTCCAGCCTGCTGGATGGCAGTGAACACACAACACCAGGAGAAAACGAACCCGATACCCCAATCGATGACGATGGAGCAGATGTTCCATTGCCCGACCATGACGAAGTTCGAATAGCAATTGCCCGTCTGAAAAACAACAAAGCGGCAGGGGCCGATGGATTGCCGGCCGAGCTATTCAAACACGGCGGCGAAGAGCTGATAAGGTGCATGCATCAGCTTCTTTGTAAAATATGGTCGGACGAAAGTATGCCCAACGATTGGAATTTAAGTGTGCTATGCCCAATCCATAAAAAGGAGACCCCACAATCTGCGCCAACTACCGTGGGATTAGCCTCCTCAACATCGCATATAAGGTTCTGTCGAGCGTATTGTGTGAAAGATTAAAGCCCACCGTCAACAAACTGATTGGACCTTATCAGTGTGGCTTTAGACCTGGTAAATCAACCACCGACCAGATATTCACTATGCGCCAAATCTTGGAAAAGACCCGTGAAAGGAGAATCGACACTCACCACCTATTCGTCGATTTCAAAGCTGCTTTCGACAGCACGAAAAGGAGCTGCCTCTATGCCGCGATGTCTGAATTTGGTATCCCCGCAAAACTAATACGGCTGTGTAAACTGACGCTGAGCAACACTCAAAGCTCCGTCAGGATCGGGAAGGACCTCTCCGAGCCGTTCGATACCAAACGAGGTTTCAGACAAGGCGACTCCCTATCGTGCGACTTTTTCAACCTGCTTCTGGAGAAAATAGTTCGAGCTGCAGAACTCAACAGAGAAGGTACCATCTTCTATAAGAGTGTACAACTGCTGGCGTATGCCGATGATATTGATATCATCGGCCTCAACACCCGCGCCGTTAGTTCTGCTTTCTCCAGACTGGATAAGGAAGCAAAAGAAATGGGTCTGGCAGTGAACGAGGGCAAGACGAAATATCTCCTGTCATCAAACAAACAGTCGTCGCACTCGCGACTTGGCACTCACGTCACTGTTGACAGTCATAACTTTGAAGTTGTAGATAATTTCGTCTATCTAGGAACCAGCATTAACACCACCAACAATGTCAGCCTGGAAATCCAACGCAGGATTACTCTTGCCAACAGGTGCTACTTCGGACTGAGTAGGCAATTGAAAAGTAAAGTCCTCTCTCGACGAACAAAAACCAAACTCTATAAGTCGCTCATTATACCCGTCCTGCTATATGGTGCAGAGGCTTGGACGATGACAACAACCGATGAGTCGACGTTGCGAGTTTTCGAGAGAAAAGTTCTGCGAAAGATTTATGGTCCTTTGCGCGTTGGCCACGGCGAATATCGCATTCGATGGAACGATGAGCTGTACGAGATATACGACGACATTGACATAGTTCAGCGAATTAAAAGACAGCGGCTACGCTGGCTAGGTCATGTTGTCCGGATGGATGAAAACGCTCCAGCTCTGAAAGTATTCGACGCAGTACCCGCCGCGGGAAGCAGAGGAAGAGGAAGACCTCCACTCCGTTGGAAGGACCAAGTGGAGAGGGACCTGGCTTCACTTGGAATATCCAATTGGCGCCACGTAGCGAAGAGAAGAAACGACTGGCGCGCTGTTGTTGACTCGGCTATAATCGCATAAGCGGTGTCTACGCCAGTAAAGAAGAAGAAGAAGATTCATAATTTTTTAGTCCAATAATTTGCAACTTTTTATTCCCTCTTCGCGTAAGGATTTGCATTGTATCGACTGTCGTGGGCAAATCATCTTTCTGCCGTTCAGATTTTTTAGTCTACATGCTTGCTTTTTTCCCGACTTTCGACTTAATGCTTTCTAGACTTCGCGTTAGTGGTACAGCGAACTTTCCACCAGCTCTGTACATTTAAGTTTTCAAAGTACTTTAGAGCTTTTTCTATAATTGATGTTGGATGAGCGCTGCATACTGAGCAGAAAATAAAAAGTACATGACGATTATAAAGAAGCAGAAGTAATAGCGGCGGTAGCTGAACTTCCTGCCATCTTGACAGCCGTGCCTCGTGCTCCAGTTGCGATACGTATACAAGTATGTAAGTAATATTCGCTTTGCTACGCTGGATAAGTGGAAGGTGCAAGAAACACTTGAAGAAATTTAATTTTTTTGCTCAAATAAGAACGTGATACAGGGTACTCGGTAATAGGCAGAGCACTCATACGCCATGTTGGCAACTGTATATGTAGTAGTTACCAAGCCGTATGAATCATCTCTATAATGTTGAGAATGTAGCATTGTACACACTCCGCTACAAATGCAATCAGCTATCAACAATACGGAGTAGCAGAGCCAAAGCAGAAGCGCTCGTACTAACTACCATTATCCGCATTAGGGCTCGCGTAAACTAACATCGCACAATCATTCTGTTAAAGAAAGTTGCCTTTGCCGTTGGCGTTGCGCACTCTGCACTTCGTTTCTTCTCACGAAAATATATGAAAGCGGAGTAGCAGTATAATTTTAAACTGGTTGCAAGCATATTTCTTTGCTACTGTCTAGGTCCGCTAGACATGTATCCTGTCAAGAATTCTTCCTGCCTGCGAATGCCCCTGCTGACTGCCATCCCTCAACTTGCTCACTATGGCACGTACAAAATCAGTATCCCCTCACCAGTGAGTCTATTTTGCTCACATTGCGTCTTTGCGCATTTTTTTGTGCTACTTCTCTCCTTCCAGTTCTACGGAACCGACCGTATTACTTCTAGTGCCTTTGCAACATAAACACAACACACATGAATACACACATACACACACATCTGAAGGCAGATATTAGTGCTCGCTTCCTCTTGGCTTTCTTTTAGCAAAACGTACCATTCTAATGGGAATTTACGATTTTCGCTCTGCCGTTAGCTCAGCACACTGCGCTGCACATTGCAACTTCGACGCATTGCAGTGCAATGTGCAATGTCGTGTGAAATGAATGTAAAGGTTTGTTTTTACATTCCTATTTACTTTTACAGCATTTTTACTTGCTTACTCGCATTTTAGTTTTCTCTTTTACTTTAGAAGTTGAAGTATTTATTATCTTTGTGGGTAGGCTCCAATTTAAAACTCTAATCACATTGTTTTGAAGACAGAAATGCGCTGATTGCATCAATATGGGTTCGTGGTAGAAAAGATTATAACTTGGCGTTTTTTATCACAAATTTCTTGCTGATTTGTACTCGCTGAACAGGGTATATTAAGTTTGCCTCGAAGCTTAACATTTTTTCTCTTTTTTATACCGGGTATATGGATTGATATCATTGCTTCAACAACCGCGCCATCTGCTTTCTCCAGATTGAATAACGGAGCGAAGCGTATGGGTCTGGTTGTGACCGAAGGCAAGACGAAATATGTATCTCCTGTCATCAAAGAAACAGTCGTTGGTGTCGCAACTTTGCTCCCACGTGACTGTTGACAGAACTTCGAAGTTGTAGATAATTTCGTCTAACCTGGAACCAGTATTAACACCAATAGCAAAACGCAGAATAACTCTTGCCAAAAGGTGCTACGAACTGAGCAGTCAATTGAGAAGTAAAGTCCTCTCACAACGAACAAATACGAAACTTCACAAGTCACTCATCATCCCCGTCTGGCTATATGGTGCGGGGGCATGAACGATGACAAAATCCAATTAGTCGTCCTAGCGAATTTTCGAGAGAAAAGTTCTGCGGAATATTTATGGTCTTATGCGCATTGACAATGGCGAATATCGCCGTCGATGAACTGTACGAGATTGACATAGTTAGCGAACTAAGAGACATCGGCTATGCTGGCCAGGTCATGTCGAATGGATGAAAGCACTCCAGCTCTGAAAGTATTCGACGCAATTCCACTCCGTTGGAAAGACCAGATGGAGAACGACCTGGCTACAGAAAGAGCGACTGGCGCGCTGTCGTAAACTCGGCTATAACCGCGTAAACAGTGTATTGATTAAATCCAAAAGTACAGGGTACCTTCATGTAGCCCGAATATAATCATTATTGTCATTTTCATCCCAGTGTAAGACGTTATATGGTACGAGCCGATCAATATTTGAGACTAAACATAACGCATGTTTTAAAAATAGATAATCAAATATCTAATAGACTTCTTGTTGTAATAGACGACGACCCGAGTTTATGACTTTGCATATTCGCTTCAATCCAAAAATCTTGTTTGAAACAAATAATAAATACACCAACCTTTTGGTATTTACTTAAATTTAATTGAAAGGTCTCTAATTAAGCTCAGTATACTCTGGTTATCTAGGAGAAATTACGACATACCGAATGTGTTTTGCTAATTCAAATTGTAATTGTTTGAAACGGGAGTGCAAAGCCGATTTCTAACCATATTGTTGTACTCACTATAATTTCCGTTCTCAAACCACTAATTTGTTTAACCCTGTTATTATATAACATATGTGCCAAATATAATTGCTGCTGGGACCTCTGCTAGACATATTTATACAGAACAGTTTAGGTAACATGACCCTGCCTATTCAATGGATGAGTAATTTGTGTTGCTTTAATTATGCCAATTATCCGGCAGGTCATTGAATTAATTTGTTCTTCAGCATCTTCACACATTTCTACAGAAGCTAAGGAGTATATGTATATACTCGAGCAAATTGAAATGGATTTCCTTCTTACTCGTATGCTTGCACTCTATCACAGCATGTACCTGCACATTTGCCTTAGTTAGTAACGTCTACTTCGTCCTCACGACCGCCTATCACTTCGACTTTGTGACTACCGACATCTGTGTTATCTTTTCATTTCACAAGTGTCTAATAACTACTGTCAACAATTTGGTTTCCAACTATGAAGACAAAAGCATAATAGAGGGGCGGTCGAAGTTTCACCCAATCTCTGGCATGCCTGCGTTGAAGTGTCCACTTAACCATTGGATAAAGTATATAGTGACTAACAGCCCAGCATCTAACCTTAAGCAAAACGATTTTTACGAAGATGTAGCTGGTGTTATAGGAGCATCACTGAGACACCAAAGAAGACTATGTGCGTGGTAATTACGCGAATAGTTGAATGTTCGAAATCCAAGTAAGTTTTTTGTTTGTAATAGCATTTGGAGATGTAGTAGGTTCTTGCGTTTGGAAAAGAAACTCGGCCATGCAACTATTAGTACATCTAGATTATATGTATTTATGTACTTATTTTATATGTACATATAAGAGTATATCGTAGCAGTTGACAAAAATGTAGTGTACATATCTTTCGTTTGAGGAGACTTTACGCTTAACGAACCAATCACAAAGAATGGATTGCAGGCAAAGACATTGAATACACAAAAGCAAACGATTTCTGGTTGCTGTAGGTATTACAGTACAACTCAATGTTTGGGCAAATGTTCATTACCATCAAAGAAGGCGGATGCCACCTACCTTCTAATCTTGATTCTGTGAGTATGCCTGAATCGTGATAAAAAGACATTTAAACGAAAGTATTTCTAGATTGACATGTAGTATATAAAAAAGGCATATGCTGTTTGTCGTCTGTTGTCGGTTTTTATACAAGTATATTTTATAAATTATAAAAATTTATTTTATATATACTATATATATATATAATATATATTCAACTGTTTTGAGAAAAAATATACATGCACTATCTTTTACATAACTATCACATACCATAATTTGGTCTCTAAATGTCAATGTAGTGAAGAAATATGATAACAGCGTATTCTCACCAAAGATATTATTCTCTTCTGCTTGCCAGAAGTTACGGAGTTTTGAAAGGATGCATGGATTGGAAAATAAATATTCTGTCCTTAAAAATCACGTAAAAACTAGTACCGAAGTTAGTTCGTTTCTTAAAGTATGAGGTTTTGTGATATATTTTATATGAAATATTATACATATTAAGATCACATTAAAAAGAATAGGTATTATTTAAAACTAGCCTGACCTGGCTTAGGTTTAGATATAATAAATATGTTTTTGTAATATTAGTAGTAGTTTGAAACTTCTTATTCAAATTGAACGGAAAATCTGAAATACCTTAAAATTTTCAGGACTCCTTACCAAAATGATCAAAATAATTTTTTATACTTTTTTAATTTTTCTTTGCAAGTGGTTAGTAGTAAAATTTAAACTTTTAATAACAATAATATTTAATCAGAAAGCACTGAGGCACTAATAAAAGATATCTCACACTTCCCTGTGAGCTAGTTTTCGGTAAGAAGAGTGCGTTCTAGTCTACTACAGAAAGGCATGATTTTCAAGACTCATGCTTCGACGCTTAGCAAAGTATATGATAAGTACACGCACCATCACAGAAAATATTTAAACATCCGAAAGTTTTATAGGCTCGCAGGCTCGTACGCGAAAGCAGTTATATCCTTCCGTACATTTACACTTTTTCCTTTAGCTTAAAACATTTGAATGGCTGTAATTGCAACTTTGCACTCCCGACTTTCTTTTATCTGTATTGGAAACTTTTTTTCAAAAGCGCTTTAAAATAACACCACTTTTTATTGCAAAAAAGTGCAGTGTAGCATATTTTGTGCCGCTTTGCACGCGCGTTCAAGTGCCCATGAATGTGGAAATGAATAGACGGAGGAATATGTGTAACTAAACAAATGTGAAACTGCCGAGCGTTTTTTCCTAAATATGACGTATAAGCATTCTACATGTGCATATACCCTATGTAGGTATATGTGTACATGCCTGGCTCCATGCATGGGAGCGCCTCGAACGTTAGGCGAAACACTCAGCATCTGCATGAGACAGCAGTCAAGGAGTTGGCAAAAATGCGTTTTATACTTCCGCGAACTCCTCTTTTCATTTTTTGCTTAACTCGTTTTTACGTTGTGACGTTGCCATCCCACTACCATGCATATTCATAGCAGCGACATTCAATTATGGAAATAGTTTATCTGGCAGGTAACAGACCGCCATGTTATAAAATGCTAAAAATGTTGAAAAAGTAAATAAATTTACCTATTTTAACAAAAAATAAACATTTTCTCTCGCCTTTTTGCAATTAATTTTTGTTCTTGATTAAGTTTGTGTAGCTCACTTTTTTAAATTTTAAGTTTAAAAATACTATTTTGCTTTCTTTTTATAAAGAAAATCGCAACAAATTAATATAACGAATTTTAAATCTTGTTGAACTGTTAGTTTATGTAACTGATCAATTTAATCTCGAGGCTTAAAAACTCTTTTGTATTTCCTAACATGGCTAATTCCGAATTGCGCCTCTCGCGTGGGGAATTACTAATGAATCTGTAGTTTATTATCAAATGTTGCCTAACTTAATGGGGAAGCTGTCCCTACGCGTTCCCTTAAATGATTCCCAATTACTTAATAATGTTATGAGACGGGTGTGGGGTTTTCGTTAAGAATTTAAAAATAGTAATTCGGCTTTATTCAATTTATTTCACAATCGTTTAAAACATGGTTATTACTTGTGAATACAACTTTTATGAAAGTTTAGTAAATAAATAAAGTTAAGGAAAAATAATATGTTGAGTGTTGAGATGTTGAGATGTTGTGAGTAATGTGTGTCACTGTTTTTAATGTTTTTTTTTATATTTTTTTTATTTTAATTTCTATTGTCATTAGATTCATTCACAATAGTGAAAGTGAGCAATATGCAAAACAAAAGTTGACAGCATTGAAGGTAGAAGTTGTACCATTCTATTGAAGTATTCACATGAATACGAATATAACTTTGTTGTTGCTTCTACATGTAGTTTTTGAACAAGAGAGCAGACGCGAACAGAGACGTGCCTAACCGACGATAGATGTTAATTCCCACTTTGAATAATTCTTCTTAGCTGTGATTACAAATATGTTATAACAAAATGTATATTTATCCTAAATCTAACTTTAAAAGGATTACAAAACGAAATTCTACATTAATTTCGATTAATCTAGACAACACATAAAACAAAGTGGATTTAAAAAAAAGTATTATGCCAAATATTTACAATTCTTTAAAAACTTTCAAAATAGTTTTAAGAGCCGAGATGCTTGCTGCTTGGATCTCCTCTGTCGCCTCTTTGTCACTTCTGATTACATTATTCAAAAATTGGGGGTCTCTTTCATACACATTCTTGGTACACTTTCACTCGCCGCAATTTCTGATCGTCAGTGAGCACTTTTGGGACCACCTTCGCGCACACCTTGCGCATGTTCAAGTGCTCTGTCACAATGTTATGAACCACAGATTTTGATAAATTTAACATCTGGGAATTAAAACGAATAGTTAGTTGACGGTCTGAGTTCGAAACTTTGCCCACACGAGTCACATTGTCGGTGTTTGTCGAAGTCGCAGGTCTCCCAGCACGGTCTTCATCAGCGACCTCTTCCCGGCCCTCGAAAAAGGCCTGGACCACTTCTTGCTAAAGCAACATCTGGGTAAGCCTGCATGATCATATCAAACAACTCTGTTGCAGATTTACCGCATTTCACACAGAGTTTAATCGGGTACCTCTGCTCTAACGAACGCGGCATTTTTGGCTTGCATCACTCACAGAAACACGTCACGCGAAAATGTTATGTCTTGACTCTCCAACTCCTCGGAGACAATTGACCAGCCGCTGGTTCGTTTGCTAGGAACGCCCTCTACCAACTCCAGTTGGTGCGCGCACGCTCTGAAGTACACTTGTGGCGGAAGAAAATCAGTCGTATTACTTTCCGCACAAACACTGTATACATAACTGTACACGCAAGCCATAGTTTACATGTATAATTCACGAATGTTCAATATTATTTATGTATTTTTCACTAACTGCATAAAGTGCATTCTGCGATTTTTACAATGAGTGAAATTATTCAACAAAGAGGTTTCTTTAAATTTTGTAGGCGATGGTGAAATACTCAGAATCGTATAACAGGTCTTTGGTGATAATTATATGACGCGAGAAAGTGTTTTTATATTTACAAAGTATTCAAAAAGTGTCGAGAATATATTAACGACGAAGCACGTCCATCAACATCAACTTTTGATCAATAGGTCAATAAAATATAGAAATTGGTGGTCGAGGATTGACGATTAACAATCAGAGAAATTACTGGCATCGTTGGAATGAGGATTGGAGAAAACAATTTTGAAAGATCATTAGGGCCAAGAAAAGTGAAACCATAATTGATTCCAAAATCACTCAATTATTTCGAAAAACAGCGTCGCATTAACGTCTTTGAAACAATGGTTTCTGACTATCAAGATGTCACAAAACGTATTATCCACCGTTGCATACTGCATTGATTCTTCTTGAGTTTTTTGTGTGACTTCTGGCTATTCAGAAAACTCCAACAACCGCTGCGGAGAAACCGTTTTGATTCATTCGAAGACATGAAATGTGAATCGCCAAACAGACTAAAGGCTTTACCGAAAATTGACTTCAACAACTGTTTCGATAATTGGAGAAAATATCATAAGTGTATTGGGGCCAAATTGGAGATAATTCTAAAGAATAAATAGACTTTTTATGCATACAGTCAATTTTTTTATGTAATTTGATTTTTCACAATATATTGTATGTCCGTGTTTCACACTAAGTGAGCAATTACAGATTGAAATTTGCTACAAAGCTACGAAGAGATCGCCCTAATATCGGTCGGCGTTCTTTAAGCAATCAACGTATGGCAGCCCAAGACTACTTTTCAAACAACAGCTAAGATGTTTGATGGACTTTGTCTTGGAAGCAACGTATACATATGTGGTGCTGTTAGATGCTAGATGTAATCTGTTGAGTGGCAAAAGAGAAGTTTGTCACACGCACACATTTTTCTTTGGATGGTGGTTACACCAGATCAAATTGATGAAATCATTTCTTCGGAAACTCCTGACGCAGAGAAAGATCTAGTATTATATAAAGTGATGAAAATCAATATGGTTCATGGACCTGGACACCACAATCCCACTTCATATCAATCAATGTTGAGTATTGCTGTTTGGTGAAATCGATCAAATACGTTTTCAAGTACGTCACCAAAGAAATCAACATGGCGGTTATTGGCCTTGAATGAGAAATTACCAAATGGGTCGATACATGAACTGCAATGAAGCGTTTTGTAAAATATTTACTTTTGCAATTCATGAACCTTTTCCTACTGTTGTGCATCTCGCAGTTCATTCGGAGAAGGCCAAAGTGTGTATTTCAATCCAGAGAATAGCCAACGGTAACATCGCCAACAACAAAATTGATATTGACGAGTCTTTTCTCGTCTTGCGTCAGTGATCCGTTTGCGAGAAAATTGCTCTATTCGGAAATGCCTTGATATTATACATATACAGTGCACTCGCGGTAACGTGAACACCGTCTAACATGAACACCGGCTAACGTGAACACGCTTTTTTTTACATTGACTACTCTGTAACGTGAACAAACTTACTTGGAAAGCTCAGTAACGTGAACAAAATTTTTGCATACATTAAATTTTATTTTTTAAATTCGGGGAATCCCCTAATATTGAAAAATTTGCGCAAATTTTTACCATATGACAACGACTTACTTCAGTTGAAGGTTTTTTCTTTCGCGGAGTGATCAATCAATCGGAATGAGTTCTAAAAAATCGAAGTGTTTGCAATTAAAAGAAAAAGCAGACATTTTAGACAGTCTGAAAAAAGGAACAAGTGTGACTAACTTAACACTATGCACTAACAATATGCAGTATTAAAAAGAAAAAAGAAGCCATTTTAAAATGCGTGAATAATACATACCAAGGACCGGGAAAAAGAAAAACTTTAAAATCGTCAGAGCTTCCAGCTATGGAAAAAAGTCTATACCTTTGGTTCATCCGGATGCGCGAAAGGAATTGTCCTGTAAGTGGATTAATGCAAAAAGAAAAGGCTAAGGAATTGCATTCTCTACTTAAAGAAAACGCGACTGGATTCAATGCTAGTGACGGATGGCTCCAGAGATTTAAGAAAAGATACGGAGTTAGATTGCTTAAAGTATCTGGAGAAAACTCTCATCGCAGCCTCAATTGGTTGATCCATTTAAACTGAAACTAAAACAAAAAATTGAGGAAATGGAGTTATGTAATGACCAATTGTATAATGCTGACGAATCTGGTTTATTCTGGAAGCTTTTGCCAGATAAGACCTATGTATTATCGCATGAAAAAACTGCTCCAGGAACAAAGACGGAGAAGCAGCGTATAACATTTTTCTGTTGCGCAAATGCATCGGGTGCACATAAACTTAAACTTTCAGTTATTGGTAAGGCAAAAAATCCACGCAGCTTTAAACGCTTTAGTTGCCCTACGGATTATAAGAACTCGAAATCAGCCTGGATGACGTCTGCCATTTTGAAACATTGGTTCCATCAATCTTTTGTGCCACAGGTAAACAATTTTTTCGCTTAATTAATAATTATTATAAATCTTGCTTTTGGCCAGGTAAGATTGTTTCTAAAGCGGAAGAACTTACCAATAAGGCACTACTTATGACAACGCTCCTCTCATCGAAGTGAAGCAGAATTAAAAACTGAAGATGGAAATATAATTGCCATGTTTATGCCGCCAAATGTCACCCCTCTTATCCAACCTATGGATCAAAATGCGATTAAAATAACGAAGTTATATTACAGAAACAGTTTGTTGGCTTCAATAGCAGCAAAAAACTTAGATTTTCTTGAATCAATGAAAAATGTAACGTTGAAAGATGCTGTTACCCTTTTATCTGTCGCGTGGGATCGGGTCAGCACAGAAACTCTTGCCAATTGTTGGAAAAACATTTTAAGTTTAATGGGAAACGAGGAGGACCCTGAATATAACATTCCATTAAGTATCCTGAAAGACAAATGGAGTGCAGAAATAAACTCTTTAATGCGAATGTCAGTTGATCTCAGGACTTGAGTCCTCAGGTAGAAGTTTTACGACACACTTTGATATCATTATTACTTTTTTCTATTTTAGGTTGAGTTTACATTGCTAATGGTTCAAGAGTGGAACGATGACCCTTGTGTTGATGATACCACCGAAATCCATGAAATTTAAGAAAGTGACGATGATGATTGTATTGCCGAAGACCCCATAAAGAAAATTGCCGCAAGTGAGGCAGTTGAAATCTTTAACAAGGCATTGCAATGGGCTGGAGATGCAATGGTTGATCAAAGCGACATGAGTGTACTTAGACGCTTAAGGGAGAAAGCAGTATTTCAGCTATTAGAAAGGAAAAAGCAGCAGAAAAAGATAACGGATTTTTTTAATGAATAAATCTAATGTGAAATTTTATTCGCAATTTAATATGTATGTTCATACCCATGAAAATACTAATGGCAATAATAAAATACTTTTACATTTATATGTGTAAAAATCCTGAATTTAGCAATTTGAAGTTATTTTGCGTCTTCAAATTCGACAATCGCTAACGTGAACATTTTCACTAACGTGAACTCCCTTGGTTTTAATTAGTTCACGTTACCGCGAGTGCACTGTAATGTAGCATCGAAGAAACGTTTGCACAGAAAACCAGTAGATGGACATTCAGGTGTTTTTTCAACTAATGTATTAGGATGAATTTACACAATCCACCCAAAAAACGACGATTGCTTCTGCCTTCGGTTGTTATTGATTAATGTACACGCGGTTCAACTTCATTTGAGTCACTTGATTCTACGAATTCCTTTGAGTTCCAACGATTTGCCATTTCAGTGTAAACCTATTTAGTTTCAAGGGAAAATTGCATTTGAAATGACAATCAACAGGACACAAGGTTAGTCGCTAGAAGTGTTTGGCATAAATCTGGAAATGCCATGTTTTTCACACGGCCTGCTATACGTGGCGAGTTCATAAGTTCGAAACCCATCTTCCTATACATTTACGGACCGGAACAGAAACCAAAAATTGTTGTTTATCAAGCTGCGCTATATGTATTGAAAAAATTTAGAAAAAATCGCAAATAAATGATTTAAACACAAAATGTAGTACATTCAACTTTTTTTATTTCAAAACACATAATTTCACGCAAGACAATGCCTGCGGGGTCAGCTAGTAATAATATAAAAATCAAGTTGGCAAAGAAATTGCATATCATTTCTAATTTCGAAAACATTTAGTGAACTATGTAATATACGTAAATTTCTAGGCATTAATATGTTTTAAAATTTTATCTATTCTTCCAACTTAATGTTTAATTAATTTCTTAACGGTATTTTTTCCAATGCCTTTCATTGAGCATATCTTAAATTTTAAATTCTCAATTTTAAATAGCTTTGCAGCAAAAATATCTATTTTAATAGATTTAAGTTTTTATTAAATATCAAAAATTTCAGTAAAACACATATATTCTGATAATCAATAATTCTTCATCAAATGTCTTATAACATCATTGCTATTGTTTAGACTGAAAATCTATGTCTTTACTCTATATTTTTCGTACTTTGTTAAGTTAAAATTGAGTTATTTATACTATCAGGCGCTTATAGAAATTTCCGATTTTAAAGTCAAAGTTCAAGTAAATGTCAACCCCGAAGTGTTTCAAACTTAGCACAGCAGCCAGCTTTACAGAATTTAAACATTTAATATTTTAAAAAATTGCTCTGTAAGCTTTGCATATTTACATGCATGCGCAGATGTGTGTATTTATACTTCGTATTCAAGCATAGATATTACGAAATTGCATTTATTCACCCACGCAGAGACCACCCACAATACAAATTTATTTGGACAAACGCCAAAATGTAACGGTTTCAGTTTTTCATATGAAAAATTGCTGAAAAAATATTTAGTTTGCAGCAGAGGCGGCAACTGCAGTGAAGGCAACAAAAACAACAAAAGCGGCAAGAGCAGAATCAGCACATTGGCATAAGATGTCAATATATTGTTGCGCAGATAGACATAAACACCCACATTTACCGTATTTCGATATGTAGGTTTGGCAGTCCAGAATGTAAGTATTCGTGTATGCAGTCACCAGGGACTCACGAAAGCTTTGTATAGATTGAATATTACAGTCATCCAGTGGTAGCACAGTGCATGGGGAGAGGCGGCAAAGGCATCGAAACCGCAAATCTGACTTGGCACATTTGTGAACAAAACTACGTGGTCCAACCAGCGCTGGCTTTCAACTTCCCGCCTTATTTCATTTGCGCGTCGTAGCTTCACAACTTCATAGCTGCCAAGTTCGTTGGTCTTCCAGTGCTTCCATTTTCGAGTTTGTTGTGCAAAAGTGTATAGCATACATTCGTGCAATATTTGCGTTTGTATTTAAGTAAGCTTTTCTGTGTGTCTTTCCCAACTCAACTCTTTGTATACTGAGGCAGTTGGTTCGGATAGTGGAGCGCCACGGCGTATGAGTAACATTGGTGATATGCAAAAATTCATTAATCAAAATGTTAAATAAGCACTGCAATTGATTTCGTTACATACGTGTTTGTGATAGTTAGTTTTTTATGCTGGCAACCTGACATGCATGAATAGAGCTGTGGGCGGAAGTCTGCGAAAACACGGTTAAAAGCACATCAGAAAGCAAAATGAGTCCGTTTGGGCATTGAAAAATGTATGCATTTGTATTTACATGCACTTTCAATAATTTATTAGCATAAAATCACATACTCAGATACAAACGAGATCAGCATAAAATAATAATTCATGGTGGCCTTAAGTTTATAGCACAATAAATGAAAAACAATTAAATAAACTCATTTTATTAAAAAATATTTACATTTCCTGTCACTAACTTTTAGAGAACTTGTATACACTCTCCAACTAACTTGAGACTAATAATTAATGCCCTTTAGTATTTTGTATATACAAAATTAGATATGATGCACACTCAATAACGAAAAACTTAGCTTCTGACCTTAAAGATTTTTTCCTGAATTTTACTTTAAAAACTAGAAAAAACGTTAACTTCTCTTGCGCCGAAGCTAAAATTTTCTTCATAAATACAATATATTCCTTCCAGAAACTTTATTCCGTTCGTTCAGTTTGTATTGTTTGGATATTAAATTACTGCCTTAGATAATAATTCATGCCAGGTTTCTTTGACATATGTATGTATGTCGGCAAAAGAACAGTTATACGCTCCAGTAGTCCGATATCGGTGGTTCCAATAAAAAAAACAGCTTCTTTGGGAGAAAATTACATGTGTAAAATTACAGATCAGATCTGAGGGAGAGGTTCGCGTATATACCGGACCGACGGACGTGGCTAAATCGACTCATTTGTCATGTTGATTTTATAGGTTATTCGAAGTTTCCTTCTGGCTGTTTCAAATTTGTGATAACCTTAATATACCCTGTTCAGGGTTAAAAAGCAAGCTAAATGAGTCACGACAAGGTTACCGCTTCAGAACGGATCCAAGCACTATCAAGTCAGCAGCATATTACAAATATTATTTGGAGTTGTTTTAGGTCGATAGGGCAGCAATTGCTAATTAAGGTTTCGATGGTAGATATAGAGTTCATAAAACAGCTTCGAAATTGTATATCAACCACTTTTCGGTTATTTTTTATATTTAGTAAATGAATTCGTATACAAATATACATAAATTATAAAAACAAAATTAAATAACTTAAATTTAAAAAATATTTCAATTACCCACTACAAGTTTTAATTTTTACCAAGTTCGCGTGCGATGAAGCTTTCTACTATTTACATTGCCCAATGTAGCGAAGCATACAAATAACTGCTCGTTAAATCAAGTACATAATGCATACTTCAATATAAGCGTTGATGAGCAGAAATATAAAAGAAGATATTGTAGTTACGCAGCCATTATATCTCGACTAAGCACTTTTCTGCAGAAGCTTCTTAATTTGGGAAAGGAGCTACATAGACAACTTTAAATACTTTTTCTATGCCAGAGTGCATCTCTTATTTCTACCATGTCATTTTTTTTAATTTCCCCACATCAGTTTGCGCGTTTCCGTTACTCCTGCGCTTTTTGTACTCGGCTCCTATATACTAGCATCTTACGTTTTCAACTATGAAAGTTATTCTTAAGCATTCATTAAATGGCTGCAGTGATATTAACTATTCACTTCCACTCGAAATGTCGGTCACTAGCGAGTTAGCAGTGAATGTTGCCAGACGTCGTTGCTATTTTCGTAAACTAACGACGCACCGCTGTCCAACAAACCGTCGTCATATCCGCCAGCACAACTGCAGGCACTTGTTGGCACACATACACACACAGTCGGTACACGTCACTTAAGGTATCTTGCACTCCTTGGTATTTTTCAAGCTCCCTTTCACATTCTGCTTTTCGTGCTGAAATAATTGGTATTTTGCTCGCTAAATTCCTGCGATTTCTGCTGAAGTTTTAATTTTCACCTTTTCCGTCGTTGACATTCATTAGCCACTGCAAAAACGAATTCTTGCGCTCCTTAATTGCACTCCCAGCTTATATCGCCCTCTGCACATTAGAGATGATGCCATTTTTGCCAGAAAAAAAATTATTAAAATTTTACTTTCCTCGGAAAAATGGGGGAAACAATAACAAAACGCTGCGTGTTTAAAGTGATGTTCATAAAGACGTGAAGTATTCTTGTGAAATTAAAGTTTTTACCAAATAATTTGAATGCATGATGTGAATGTTTTGAAATAATGTAAGATATGTATTTCTAACAATTTTTTATGTATGAAACTAAGGTTTGATTATACGCCTTTTCCCACAAAGAAACTGCTTACTTAAGGATCGTCGATGTCGAACAATTATGGCAGCCGTTTAAATGCAAGTATTGTTAGGGAAACTTTTCAATTTGGTTAAGTTTTTTTTTCGAAATTAATTTATTTATTGGATCTGCTTTTTCCTAAAGCCTAACAATAAGTTATAAAATCTTAAATCTTAGACAGACTCAAGCAAGTTATTGAGCTGTTTTGGTGATACGTTGCTCTTTAATACGCAGGCATTACTCGTATTTTAAGGCGTGTTTAATCGCAGGAATGTACCAAAGTATTAGGCGAAGGGTTTGGGTGATCCCGGAGTGTAGATATATATTTAATTATGTTGTCTTCTGCTTCTTTTTTTACCATAGGGATACCAAGGTCTTTATGGATACTTTCGTAAAGCATGTACCATGGTGAACACGTGATTGTTCTAAGCATTTTTGATTGAAACCTTTGTAATATATCAATATTAGTTGCACAGGTTGTACCCCACAGTTGAATGCCATATATCCAATCGACCGCATTATATAAAATCACTTTGTTGTTAAGTTTGGAATTTTTATTTTAAAGCCAATTTAAATTTGCAGCTCTAATCTTCGTACATGTTATTTTACTAGAGATGTGTTTTCTCCGCAAAAGCAGTATCAAGACTAACCTTAAACGTACGAGGTTTTCTCAGAAAGTACAGTAAATTTTAATTTATAAAAAATATTTTATTTATCCATGAATATCAATTTTGTCCATCCCAAAGTAATCACCCCCCTAATAAATCTATCTTCTGTCATCGAATATTGAATACATATTGCAAAAATTCAAACTTTTGTTAACTTTTTGTATAACATCGTACATCTGGTTTTAGGTTAGCCTCTGTTCTACTGTGTCTCATTAGTAATCATGATTATTACTCTCGAAAATCTGGGGCGCGAATAACACAGCTCAAAAACTTAATTTTCTAATAATATATATGTAAGTGTTCCTATCAACATTTATCTTACTTATTTGGGGAATATTTGGAATATTTTCCGCCAGGAATGCAATACAATTAACTCGTCAGCATAAAAAATTTAGATTATATGGTGCTTTAAACCATGTAAGACTCACCTTTAAAATATGTTTTCTCTTTATTACGTGACAAAAACACAGTTTAATCTGCAATTTTAAAATACAATTTAGTCCTTCAGTGAAAAATCTGAAGCTCCAATTGAATTAAAACTAGTACACTCGGGTGTGTGACTGACAATTTCATACTCTTGCGGACTTCAAAGGCAATGAAATATCTTCAGGTGCATAGGGATTGTTATTTATCTGGAGTTTAGAGCAAGTTTTCCCCCGAATTCTTAAATCTTAGGAACATATGTATATGCACCGTTATTCGAAAAACACGCTCTTTCAATTTTATTAAGATAACTCATGTAAGAATAGCCGACACACGTGATATAAAACCAACATTTAGTTTGAAATCTGAGAAATGGGTATGTGGGGCCTAAGGGAAACATTGCACCGATTTTAACATACAGGCATACTATTAGCAGAAAGGATTTTATCCTAATTGCAATTATATATCTCACACATGGACTGCATTTTCGGTAAAAAGTCAGCCAAAAGATCTCTGGTTCATTTTTTTACAACTTTTGAGATGATTTCATGAGATGGCATATCTTAAGGCGTTATTATGCTGTAAAATGAATTAATCAGATTAAAACTAAAATTTTGTTATGTTTGTTGTAGTCCGATTTCGCCAAGCTTTACACCGAAATTCTTTATTTACAGTGTTGGTAGAACAACTTAAGGGTTTTGGCCTGACCGAATTTGCTTATTACAGCTTGAATTGCGCTATGTACATTAAGCCCCTTAGGGGACGGGACTATACCCATTTTTTTCAAAATTTTTCGCACGCTAGATCTTGATATAATACAAAAAAATGGCAAAAAAATTCTTTACTTAGTTATAACAGAGAAGGTTAAATTTAGACAGAGAATGTTATCTAACATTAAGCTAAGCTGCAACACTCTGATATGGGCAAATATAATTATAACAACGTGAATAATAACGAAGACAAGAAAAAACATTAACTTCGGCTGCACCGAAGCTAATATACCCTTCACAGGTGCATTTCTTTTAGTAACTATGTGTTCAGTTTGTATGGAAGCTATATGCTATAGTAATCCGATCCGAACAATTTCTTCGGAGATTACATTGTTGCCTTAGAAAATAATATGTACCAAATTTCGTGAATATACTATATCTTGACAAATGCAAAAGTTTTCCATACAAGCCCTTGATTCCGATCGTTCGTTATGTATGGCAGCTATATGTTATAGTGAGCCGATCTGAACAATTTCTTCGGAAATTACATTGTTGCCTTAGAAAATAACTTGTACCAAATTTCGTGAATATATCTTGTCAAAAGCAAAAGTTTTCCATACCAGCACTAGATTCCGATCGTCCCGGCTCTTCCTTCTGGGTATTACAAACTTCGTAACAAACTTAATACCCCCTGTTCAGGGTATAAAAACATTTTTTTTTGATGCGCCATTATCACCGCCCCAATAGCTCCTCAACTAGCTCTTATACCGAGGATTCTGATGATCCCAAGTATTCTGCCAATCCCATTTAAACGGCTTCAATTTCCTGTGAAAACATCTTTCGCTCTAACTACAAACAAGTCCGAAGGCAAAACTTTCGAATAAGTAGGGATTAACCTAAGAAAAGAATGTTTTACTCATGGCCAACTGTATGTTGTTCTATCGCTGGTCAGAAGTCCTAAAAATCACTTTATATTAAATATCGTTTACAGGGAAGCTTTGACTTAATAAATTATTTGTCAGAAGTAGAGAAAATAAAATATATAATATAGTAAAGGCTTTTTTACAAAAATTAAAAAAGAAATAATAATAATACAAAAAAATATACTTTCATCTTCGAATTTCCTTCATTTAGCAAACTTTTATTTACCCCACGCAAAAATGAGAAAATAGAGAGTGTGTACAAATTCATAACTTTTGAAACTTTTGAAATGATTGTTTAATACCCGTGTGAAGCCGGGCGGGCTGCTAGTAACCCTATATATATCTCGATCTATTTTAGGTGATACAGCCGTTAAATGAACAAAACTATAATACTCTTTAGCAACATGTTGCAAGAGCATAAAAATAAATTAACCATTTATTAAATACATCAGTTTACTTTTTTCTAAAAACCCACAAAGTTAGTATTTTTCACATCAATAGAAATTATTTTATAATCAATTAGCAAAACTTAACGAAAATATTTATTGGTCGTTAAAATGAATACGTTGATGGATTCGCCGGATAGTTGGACCAAAAATTGCACAATTTGTATGATCAATTAGCCAAACGTTACGGTATAATTAAATATTGATCGACTAATTAGCGCTAAGCTCTAAGCAATGCATTACGTTAACGTGAGCCAGGTAGTGGCGCCATATGCAGCAGCTTAGGAGAAACTTTTGCGAATAAAAAGGAAATAATAAATTTTGAATGTATAAATGTAATATCTGCTGCAGCAACGATAGCTCATGCTATGCTGCAGACAAGAAAAGTTATCGCCCTCAAACCGCTGTATCCGGACAAATGATAAATGATTAGTAGCTTGCCCGCAACGCTACCGTTTGACGGCGCTGTGGAGATACCGCACATGCTACCCGGCAATCGCGCTCTTTTAACGATTGCTTTACACATGCCGTGTGAGTGCTGCAGGTCTAGTCATAGACATACATGCGAGCGATACGATACTCCCGGACCACAACAATATGTATGTAGCAACAATAGTAATATGAAATAAGTCCTGCTAATGGCGGTGGCTAATACAAGACGCATGCCAACCGTGCTAATATTGTAGTCAGCATTTGAAATTACAATTCGTGAAAAATTGCTACGATGTGCTTTTTATTTTCGCTTTAGTAAAATTTCTAGCGTATCGGAGGTTTCCCGATAAATATCGTTTAAAGAAAAAATTAATAGAGGAGAATATGCGTTTATCTCCCTTATATGAAAATACTAGAGTTCAAAATTATTAAATCTCGAAATCTTTTCAAAAATATATATTTATTATTTAATACAAATCTTGATGGCGTTCTTATGAATAATTTATGACAAGAAATTCTTGAATTTCTTTCATGGTTAAAAATATCTAATTTTACTTCATCGCTGCTTTTTATACCTTGGGTATTAAGTTTGCCATGATGCTTGTAACATCCAAAAGGAAACGTCTGAAACTCTTTAAAATATATATCTATGTAAATGATCAGCATGATGAGTCATTTAGTCATATAGTCTGTATATACTCGAACTAGTCCGTCAATTTTTGAGATATCTACATGAAATTTTTCACACGTTTCTTTTCCGCCAAGAAATTGCTTTTTTGTCGGAATCGCCGATATCGGATCACTTTAGCATATAGGTGTCATACAAACTGTACAACCGGAATCAAGTTCTTGTATGAAAATTTCGTTATTTGTGAAGGATATTCCTGCTTCGCTGCAACCTAAGTAAACATTTTCTCTTGTTTTCTTTGAAGACAGACAGGACAAAATGAGAGGTGCAACACTTTACAATGTGGCAATAAATGTCAAATTCTTGATCATCATACAACAAATGAAAAACATAACGATTTCTTAAATTATGATTTTCCGTAGAGATTACGAAAACGATCAATAAAAGTAAATACATGTATATACATACTTCTAAATTAATTAGCGCAAAATAAATAAAGTGAAATGCGCATTAAATTAATGTTTCCACAAAAGCCATCATTTCGTGTTCAACAGGCAAACAATTTGTCAAATTTTAACAGGGTTTAAATTAATACCGCACAAAGTTAATTCTGCCTACACAAATGGGTCCCGTATGCTTAATACATAATCACCCATTCACATACATACAAATTTAACCACCCACAAAGGGGCATGGGCTAGGCGACAATTTTGCTGCCCACAAGCAACCAGAAAAGAGAGCAAACTAAAGCAAAATAACCGTACTTGGCAAACAGGAGCGCTGTGAAATCCTTAAGAACAACTTAAAAATTCATTGCCTCCGTGATGTTATTGTTCGAGAAGTGTGCTGGGAGGGGCAGCACAGCTCGAAACTGTCACCAAAGTAGTTGCCACATGCGCCGGTGCGTATCAAGCTTTGTGCCGCTTAAATCCATAGCTTAACCAACCGCTCCCAAAGACGGGCATGCTCCAAGTATACTTCCATATATATTTACACAATGAATACATATTTATTTACAAGTTGACAGGCACAGTCAACCCTACATATACACACGTTTGCTTGTTCATATGTACTATATAAGTAAAAGTTCGCTAAGAATTCGAATGAGGGGCAATTGCGACATGTGTTGGCAAGAGGTGATGTTGGCAAAGGCATTTAGATATGAATGTGTCTTAGAGTGTGTTCGGATCCATGTGTCCATGTTGACAGTAAAGAAAAACTCTTAGCATGTGATGGGAATCAATCTAAAGTCATTTTATAACCCAGAAAGTCATAAATCTAACTTTAATGCTTGAAACGTGACTGCAGTAGTAACGACCAGAGGAACAAATAGACAAACAACCCAATAAAAAAGCAACGACAGCAAGAATTTCGCAATTCTACGTCTTTAGCACACAAAGTTGGTAAATAAAAAAATTAATTCATAACAAATAAAAATATTAAAAAATTATTTACTAAAAAGATAGAACCACACAACCATTGTTTTTCGAACACAACTAAACAATTGAAAAAGAAATCATTCATCCATTAATGCGCAAAAATAAAGTTTCTGCGGCAAAAGGAGCTAAAAGCTTTTATTTACAGAAAAAATCAAACTTTTATTGTATGTATTTATCAAAAAAAAAAAAAAACCTTACATCGATTGCACCGAAGCTTTAAAATCTATAAAAATCTATAATAAATACACAATATTTCTTAAAAGAACTTAATTTTGATTGGTCAATTGGTTTAGCAGCTAAACTATATGTTTTAGTGATTCAATGTCGGCTGTTCCGACATATGAGCAGCTCCTTAAGGAGAAAGGGATGTATGCTTTTCAGATCGATATTTTTTAAACTAAGGGACAAGTTCGCGTATATACAGAGAGTCGGTCATTGCTAAATCGATTAAAGTCTTATATATTGGGAGATTCGGGACCAAAACAAATTTTAATCATTGAAAATCACTTTATCGCAGAACATTTTCCACTAAGATCTCTACACTTTGCATGCGATTGCACCAATTCTCAAACTAATTGCCACTCTGTTTGAGGTATCTCCAAAACATGCCTTTTGAACGTATTGAACGTATCAACTGTCTCTTCAAGAATCGAAAAACGTTGACCTCTTAGCTTATTTTTAGGAACGGAAATAAATGAAAGTCATTCGGTGCCAAGTCTCGGCTATACGGAGGATGACTTATCAAATCGGTATTTTGAGTACTCAAAAATGCAATTGTTTCAGTTGGTGTGTGAGAACGAGCATTTTTATGGAGAAGAGTAATCCGTCTTTGCCGGATGGTTTTCCTGATTTCATGAGACAAGACAACTGGCAAAATACGTATTTCGAAGCACCGCTATCTTATTTGGTTAGCATTTCTCTCACAATGACACGAGCATTGTTTTGAGCGATTAAAAAATTGTGTAGGATCCAACGTGAACAAATGTTTTTACAGTAAAATGTTCGTACAGTATTAATAGTATGACGGTCCCACTAATATCCGGAGTTTTCTAAATCTCATGATAAGTCACATGGTGATTTTGCAGTATCACTTTGCGTACTCCATAAATATTTTCCGGGAAAAAACTGGGCGACATTCCCGAAATTCGTCTTGGAGTGATCTACGATCTTGAGTGAATTCACCATACCATCTCTAGACACTTGTCCCTAAAAATTGAATACATCTAGGCACTGTTACTGAGATAATCCACGTCAAACGTCATTTTGTGGTCGAGAAGAATATTTTAAATTACTGTAAATAACACAAATAGCGATGGTATGTCAAAATGTTCTGAATATGTAAAACTTCGCGAAGAAATTGCAATTTTCCAGTTTGCAACACTAGTGTTCCCCAATCCCGAAATTTAAAAAGCAACTATACTATATACTTTTTTGGATCTCCAACGTTTCCTTTCGGGTGTTACAAACATCCTGTTTAGGGTATGAAACTATTTGTACACTGTTTATTATATGTGCGTATACATATTTTTTATACAGCATGTACATTTTGAAAATTATTGGTTAAAAGTTGATGCCAAAACAAAAAAAAAAGAAGGAAATAAAATGTATACAAATTTTTCAGTTATTCTTTTTAACCTTGAAAGTTAAATAAAACACAAAGCTATAACAGAACGTTAAGGCTAAAGTTAATTGATTACTTTTTATCCAGAAAGAGAGACGGTCCGAAGAGCCCTACAAAAGCGATAAAGTACTATATCCATGAAATTATAAGGGTTTGAAAGTGGTTAGTCTATTGTGAAACAGGCCTACTATTTCGAATGAAGCATAGTTGGTTCTTTAACTTAAACCAGAATTTTTAATGAAACCATGAAACATAAATAAGTTGACTTTGGAGCAAATCTGTGGTGTCAAGATGATAACCCGAAACATACATCTAAGCAGACTTGTGAGCAACTAATACGAAGTAGTATTCTAGTTTTAAGCTAGCCCAACCTTAACCTATTTGATAATTTGCAATATTAGGAATTATGATTTATGTCGAGAGATTAAGGACTCGTAGATGCAACAACCAAAATACTACATATTCTTTGGAAACTACTCAAATTATAAGGACTGCTAGATACCTTGATACTATATAGTGATATGATTATATATTAGTTTAACATTCAAACATGTATGAACAACCTTTTCTACAAATATGCAGTTATATTGTTTAGTAAACTCGTCATCGTTCCCTTATCTAGTGTTCACATAAGTACCTATTAGCAGGTCCAATATAAGCTCATAAGAATAAAATCGTGGACTTCTATTGATACTTTTACTAATTTTTTGGACAATGGTATTCGTTATCTATATATGTATGATATACGGAAATATAAATAATCTATGTTTTTCCCACAAAAGGCCTTCGTATTTGGCGCATATGCACACTTTCACGCTGAAAAAGGTTGAATGACTTGGTTTCAAACACAACCACTCCTTTGATTACCACAATCTGCAATGTGTGCCCACTCGCTATAATTCCCAACACATAGTCAGCCTGGAGGCACCTAAGGGCTGCATGACCGCGCTCGTGCGTTGCTCGTTACTCGTATATGGTTTCTGCTGTAGCTATTATTAAATTGGAATCTGTCAAAATACACCAAGTGTTCACAAATTTTTATGGGATACACACTGTGTCAGTACCTTGTGTCCACTGTGGCGAAAGCCTCCTGCGAATTCAATACATAACGCAGCAACACTTTCAGTTTACACCAATGTAGTACCTATGGATTTATATATATGTAAGAGTGTGCTACTATTTACTGGAACTGAAAGTGGCATATCCCACAAAAGGAGCAGCCGCGGCGGAGACAACCCAATAAATAGCAACTTTAGCAGCTGAACGCAACAAACCATTATGTCGGTCTCAACAAGCCGTTTAGTAGCAGTAGACACTGACCCAACAAAAGAAAGCCTCACGAGCTACAGTGACACTGAGACGACACTTTGCCGCATTGAGCGTAACGTGTTTGCCGCAAAACGCTTGGCAGTTTGAAATTGCTTAGCCCGCTTCCCTCCCACTGCTGCAGCATTTACCAAATAAGTAAACTAAAAGTGTGTTCGTTCTAAAACACTTTCGTCCTTCTGTCTGCACTTCGCATCCACCAAAAGTTTTACCACAGAAATAAGTTGGATGAGAGCAGATGGGTGGATGCCCACCATTTAGCATTACATAAGCCTTGTGATAACATTAATTGACGCCACTTCAGTGTGTTTGTTGCTCCGACTGCTGGAGATTAGACTATCAGAAGTTTTGAGCTCCCCGATAGTGTTGTCTTATCAAATGCTGAAGTGTGATACTAAGTATGATAGTGGTTATGTAAGAAAACTTCAGTTAAGGATTTATTTATATGTTTGAATATTATTGTTATATAGTTAGATATATTGCTTAGCCTCGAATAGATGCCCATTTGTGGGATTAAAACTTACACAATATCAATTTACGAATGTTACGGATTAGGTGATATCTAAGGCCTTACCTAAAATGAAAAAGATATAGAATAGTTAAGGTTAAAATTTATTTGTATAATACTATATATATTTATATTTGTATTTTAAAACTACGAAGGTCATAAAAGTAAATGCAAGTTATTATAATGTAGACTACGTTAGAGTGTTTACAGTTATACATATGTACATGTTTCACTTAAACTGAGTTCACACATGAAGATTTTCGTCGCCCAATGCGGTTTTTTTATCGGAGAGGTGGTTACTGAGAAATATGTACAAAGGACATATGCTCGGCTAACGCGTTATGTGTTCTTGTTCGTAATAGTTCACTGATACGCAATGCGGCATTCTTTTTTATTTTAAAATTTTTTCCATGGTTGCAATTGTGCTCAGTTTCTAATCAATATTTACAATTTAGGGGTTTCACATAGTCTCATAAAGTTATAAGTTATAAAGATTCGAAAACATAGCATTGAGAATTGTAAATGTGTAAACTCATTTTTGTATGTAACCCAACAAGAATTTTTTTAACCAGAGTAAAAATGTATAATTTTATGATTTTGCGATGCTATATGGCTTTGAATTTTACTATCTACTTTTTGTATTTAATAAAAAACAAGAAAAAACGTTAACTTCGGCTGCACCGAAGCTAATTACCCTTCACAGGTGCATTTCTTATAGTAACTTAACTGTTTAAGTAAATCTAAAGACATAACCGGTCAATGGTTTTCATCCAAAGTAAAACATTTTACTAGTTATTTTTAGCCAGGTTGTTTGCTAGAAACATTAAGGTTAATAAAGAAAATGGGTCATTTAGACGTTTTGTATGGCATTATTATCCGACCTGCAAAATTTCTTCAACTATGTAGCGTTGCCTTAGAGAATAAATCACAACGAATTTACAGAATATGTCTCGTTAACTGAAAAACCGATCGTTCAGTTTGTATAGAAGCTATATGCTATAGTAATCCGATGTAAAAAATTATTTCCGATATTACATTATTTCTATGAACAATAACTTCACTTTCGTGAAGAAATATAGTATAGTCAAATAAGGAAGTTTCCCAAGCAAGCATTTGATTCCGATCGTTCGATTTGTATAGCAGCTATCGGCTTTATACGCCGATCTGAACAATTTTTTCGTATATTACATTATTATCTTGGAAAATAACCTGTGCCAACTTTTGTGAAGATACATTGTGAAATGTGAAAGTTTTCCATAGAAGAACTTGACAAATGAGCAGCTTCTTGAAGAGAAAATGGCGTTTGGAAATCTTCAAAACGGTATCTTAAAAACCGACTAGACGGACATGGCTAAATCGACTCAGTTCACCATACTGATCATTCAACGGGTCGGATTTCCGACGCTTCCTTCTGGGTGTTACAAACTTCCTGGCAAACTTAATATACCCTGTTCGTGTATAAATATGCATAATATAAAAGGAATATGTTAGAAAAGGATAAAAGAACAAAAATTAGTTAATGAAATAATTTGGTGCACGACTACATGGAGAGTCTAGAATTTGGGAATGTGATATCAAAGGGAATGTAGTAAATTGTCCGACTTGATTTGTCGGATTATCAGTGTGAATCCAACAGGTAACATCAAAAGTGAATTTCCCGATAATGAGCAACCAAGAGTCTTCTACAGTTTTCTGCTGAATAGATATTTAAGCCTGTCGTTTAAGGTCCTTCTTCCCTCAAATATTTAATATATTCAAAAAATCTCGTCAAAGCTCTGCTATAGTAAAAACTTTTAAAAGTAGATAGATATCCTATTCTATAGATATTCTAAAACACTACACATATAGAGTTATGTTCATTAGTATTCTAGAACGAGGATTGATATCTTATTACATAGTTAGGGTAAGTGGGAGAACTGATATACCACATCGCTAAATTGACCGCGTATGGATCATATGGATATACATATGGTTAGGTACAGTAACACTTATAAGACGATATAGAGGATGTATTTTAGAAATGACAAAATCAATGGCTTCACTGATATGAAAACATTAAGATATTCAACGGTATAGTAGGGAACTAGAACCTGTTACTTGTACCTATAACGTAACAGTTAAGTAAGTTACATTTTCATGGTTTCACAACTCGAATATATGTATGTTGTTCATTCAAAAATAGTCAATACTTCTTCACTCATTTTAAATTTTTCATCCTTGGCTCAACAGCTGATTTTTTTTTTGAGTAACGTGTAATCAGTAGACTGCATAAAGGTATCGCTAAGCTAATGAATCCGTTAATTCCAAAAATGTTGGTACGAGTATAAATTATGAGAACGGTCCGATAATTACTTGAACCCTCAGGTGCCCCGAAAACGGCAATCACAGAGAACAACTTTGCAAAAGTCCACCAAATCAAATTTAAAGACTAATGAACCCGCGAGGCCATAAGATAAGACTGTCCTTTCAGCCGGAAGGGAATAACCGAATTATAAGGAAAAGAGACCGGTGAACATAAAATACTCATCCGTCGTCGGCGCGGTAAAATGAATCTAACTAGACAACGAGCTCCTACCTCAGCTACCATAATCTACATTTGGCTTCGCACGTATTCTTTTTAACGTAAATTTAAGTCAATTGAGGAGGTTATGACTTCCACAGTGACCTATTACAAAGACCTCCAGAGACTGTTTTTTTAGACGCGTGAAAAAGTCACTAAATCACTGAGTCTAGCATATCGACCTAAGGGGAGACTCTACGGAAACTAAGTCGTGTTTCTTTTGCGAGAGAATAATTATTAACTTCGTTCATTCTATTTTAAATAACATGAGGTGAAAGAATGCAATAAAAGGAGAAGTTTATTCTGATTGCAAGCAACAATTAATATCCTTAGTGTACAAATTATCCTCCATTACTTTCAACTAATAATACGTTTTGAAACTGTTTCTGGTGGCATGTAACTAAACGTACATAAATATTGACAGCTAGGCACATAAAGCATTCTTAGCCCCCCAAATATACCATATCATAGTGTACACACATTCATATTCATTTGTATATTTACTTATTTGGTGTATGTGTGTTATGTATGTAAGTGTGGTATGTATGTGCTAAATGTAAATGCTTCGCAAACACAAAATCACGTAAAATCTGCATGGCAATGGGTAAACATATTTGAATAAGCCTTTGCGTAGCTTGTTGAGATTGGCATAAATAACTTGAAAAGACTTAAAAGTATCCTTATCGTTTATAATATTAAAACATCTTTCGCACACCAACTATTAAACGTGCATTAACATAAATTAAATGTGTGTTATATTTACAGGAGGCACATAAAGCACATTTGCACAGTTTGTGTGTGTAAATATTTAGCATATTGTTACCGATTATGAACAGAATTTACTTTACAAGTTTTAAGCCGACCCCAAAAGGGTGACCAAAAATTATCAAAAGTTTGGGTAAAATTCATTTTTTTTAAACGTCGCAATTTGGTCATTGTTTGTACAAATCTCCTAGTCTAGTGGTTTTTTTATGCTTCATCCACGAAGGAGGCCGGATTCGTTGCACCGTCGGAGATCGCGTGTAACTCGAAAAAAATTTTTTTTTTCTTCCAAAATTTATGCCGTGCGTTTTTAAAATAATCAGAAATTAGTAGATTCGGCCAAGTATTGCTGAATTGTTTAATTTTTAACATAACTGAAATTGAAAATATCCTATCTTTTAAGATTGATCGAACTGGATACAGTGTGCTAACTTAAGACCAGTTCAGCAGTTTAGAAGTTTACCCCAGAAAACATCACATAAAACAATTTATGCAGTAACTTTTGCTATTCCCCAAAATTGACAGTTAACTGTAGCCTAAGCGTAATACTTAACGTTAAAAATAATTATGTTTGAGATACATAGTAGTCTTCAAATGTTAATTTCAATCTGCAATATCATATACTAACTATAAAACCATTGAACTAAATTTTGCTTAAATCATTAGTTTCAGTAACTTAAAATAACGCACAGAACTTGAAGTAGTATTTTATCCTAGAGACTTTCAGGGAGCCAAAATAAAAACATCGCTTATGCGACATACATATATTCTACGAATCATTCCGAACAAATTTGCCTAAGAGAATATGGATCTAAACCAGGTGTCGAGACAGTTATTTTTAATTTTGATTTTTCAGTTGTTGAGATAACTGAATGAAGTTATTACATAGATTTTGATATTCTATAGATCATTTATCGGATTCGATCAGGATATAAAATTTATTTATTACCTCTTATATTGCATTAGTTTCCTGAAGATATTTACTTCATTCGCCGGCTAAACGTTAATATGAAAGACGACAACTTTGAATTTTTTTTGCTGTTCATGGGATCAGAGTCCCATATTTTTGAACACTGATTCTTATGTAAAATTTAACGAGGAATCGAATGGAAAGGTCAATTTTGAAAAATAGTTGGGGGAAAAGCTCAAAAAACCGGGTTTTTGGAAAAAAAATGTTTTTTTTTGGATTTTGAAAATTGTTTTTGATTTTGAAAGTATTTTTATCAGAAAGCTGAGATTTTTTTACATAAAATTGGATTACTTAAAAATGTTTTTCACTCAATTTTGAGGTCGTTAAAAAATAAAAGAAAAAGTCATTTTTTTGTTTGATCTCAATTTAAAGTGCGCGCCAAAAAACAACGGAGCAACTTTGACCACTAAAAAGTTAGCAGATATTCTTCTATTGGTCTATATTATGATATTCTAAAGTTTGGTCAAAATCGGAGAACCACGGGTACAAAACCATGTCGCCAATTGATGGAATGGCCCATATGTAAATGATCAGCGTGACGATCTGATCTTTCTCTTCTATGGAAAATTTCTTACTTCCCATGATATCTTCACGAAATTAGGCACACATTATTATTGAAAACAGCGATAGAAGCTCCAAACAAATTGCCGTGCCACTATATGTGACCTGGTCTACGAAAGGGGAGCTAACGTGGGAAAAACAAAATTGATTTTTTGACACCTAAGCCCCCTTTCCGTAGACCAGGTCACATATATAGAATATCAGCTGATAGATCAAAATCAAGTTGTCTATTCTATTTAACAAGATGTCTTTTCTTTCACATTTTGCAAGTAATATTATCAAAGGCAACGCTACAATGTCCAAACATATTGTTCTGATCGAACCGTTATAATATGGAGCTATGCTATAAAAATGCACATGTGAAGGGTATTATAAATTTGGTGCAGCCGAAACTAACGTGTGTTTTTGCAAAAATAACAATTTTGATATTCAGAAAGTAAATCTGGAATACTTTCTTTTTCCATTATTGGCATTCTCTCTTATCACTTATTCGCATGTACAAATTGTATATGATTATTAGCATTAAGCATAATTTGACTAACTGTTATTGCAGTGCGCCTTAAATGATAATGTGAAAAAGTTTGGCTTCACACCAGTTTGCAATTAGGCTCGTCATTATCGCGACTACGACAGTGATTAAGTGAAAAAGTGGTGTGTCAGTAGAGGTTCCAGCCAACATTTGAATGCAACCACGGAATGGCAATAAATAAACAAACAAAAAATCAACTATGACTTGAATAAAATATATTGCTATTATTTTTTGACTAGATATGTATGTGTGTGTGGGTATTTTTCACCTTTTTCACAAAGTCACCCAACTGTCTGACGCATTTCACGTTTTCTTGCGCTCAAGTGTTGACAGCTGAACTGTTCGCAACAAACCCCAAATGAAAGTACAAGACTGCGTTCCCCGCGGCGTATGTGCAATTCCAGTAACACCCCAGGCAGCGGCAGTCAAGCAAAAGCGCCGCGCCATCATTTGTCATGTGCGCTCAAGCGTCGCTGCGTCGGGGGCGTTATACGCGGGCGGCTGTTCTGGCTGTTGTGGCTGTTGAGCGATTGGTAGCGAACACGCTGTGGTATTTTCGAAAGATTAGGCAAATTACATGATAACATGTAGTGAAAAAAGAATCACTGCGGCGTGCTTAATGCTTGTTTGCTTACGACGAGCGATGAGCGCCTTGTCTGCGGTGATTAAGTGTGGCGTGTGGAGACGATAAAAAATAGATTTTCTTGCTGGTACACATAGACGAGTTTACGCTCTACTCAAGGCATTTTTCATTGCTCGCATATTTTTTTGCGACTTCCTTTTGACCTCTTTGCATTTTTGTTGGTGTATAATTTATTTTTGCATTATTGTTATAATATTATTATTTTATTGTCTGTGCCTATTCCACGCTCTTGCGTTTGAAACAAAATCATAATTTCATTTTATGACATGTCATAAAGAAAACAATAAGTAAAAGTAAATGAAATATTTATTGCAAGGAAGTTGAGAGACGGCTGAATGCAAAATGTAGGAACGTGCTCGTGTCAAATAATGCCCCAGCAGGAATTCACAACTTTACCATCGTGCTGAGGGAATGTTATTAGGGCATATTTGGTCAAATATTTTGCTCGTGTGTAGTGTTGACTCAGGCCTACAACTAATACAACTATTTAACCTTAATAACATTGTTCTGTGAAAAGTATAACTCTGAGCGATGCACAAAAAGCTACATGTTTGAATATTTTTCTCTGCATGGTAGATGTAAATACTCCAAGGGAATAACTCCATGATGACTTTTGATGAATCTATAGCCTGTCATAATAATCTCCACATGCACATTGCGTACATATTCAGTGCGATGCTTATGACCATGGCTGATTACCACTACCAATCTTAAGTCAGAAAAACAGTCAGTGAGGCGCGTCGCACAGTGGAAAAAATGGAGATTAATCAAAATGTGTGAGAAGTGAATATTCTTGAACGTTAAAGAGTTATGATTCGGCTAGTACTAACCATTTTCTAAATCTCATAATTACTAAATGAGGATATGTTAGTTATCCAAAATATATAATACAAATGGAAAGTGATCAAAGCCAATTTTTAAATTGATGATCAAAAAATAGTAACAAATACATATAAAGAACATATACTCGTAAAAAACATTTAATATGAAAAAATATGACAATGAAGGCATAAAATTATAGCATTATTCCTTCATTAAAAAGTCTAACCAACTTTACCAACATTTAAAAAAAAAACAAATTTGTAACCACAGTTACACTCGGCTTCGTACACTGTGCGTCGTACCAATGACTACAAAGCATTTCCGTACGAAATTTCTTTTATTCATTTTTTTACGCATATCATTTCACTGTTTATTATTGTTATTGTCATTATTATTGTTATTATTCTTTCCGTTTTACCATTGTTACTTCCTTGCTAGCATGAGTTTTTTTCGCATTTCCACTTTGATTTATTGTCACAAATCAGAAATGTTGCCCAGGTTGTTGATGCGACATTACATTTCACTCCGGTTCCATAGCTTTTATTTGCCATATCCAATTAAGTCTTTCTACGTAGTTGGGAAGATATATACGTGTATGTGTACGAGAGTACATTTATTTATATATTAGTTTTTATTACTTGCAATTCGAGTTCTTTTATTCATCTGGAGTAAATCAATTTAATTGAGTAAGTATAGGAATTGGTTGTTGTTCTTTATTTTACGACCGTACTTTGCGAGCTAATGATCACCAGTTGCACGAAATTATAATTGATAACTGAAGAGCTTTGTCGAATAGAAATACAATCATGATAACAAAAGGTTATCCACTTCGAGGTTCACTACTTTTTTAACGAAAAAGCACAGAAACTTAAAATTTATTGGCGGTTGTTTATTATCATTCGATAGAACACTGTTTGGCATTTATTTTTTGAAGATTATCTCCACAAATGTCGGCTGCGGCTACGCATCGATTACCTGTTCTGCTTTAAGGCCTGAATTGCTCTAAGGTCTGAATTGAAGCGGGTTTGTTCGCTATATTTTAGACTTTACATATCCCCACAAGAAAATGTCTAATGGTGTGGTATCACACGATTTTGGTGCCCAGTCGACCGACTTAAAACCAGTCGGTGAAATCATCTGCTCACCGAAGTGTTCTCTCAATAAATCCATTGATTGGAGCGATTCCGCCGTTCCACAAGCCACATGGCAGCTCTTGAATCTCTTCAGGTTGCTCTTCGTCCCAAGTGCGACATTTTTGCCTGTTTACATACCCTTTGGGCTTGTTCGCTGAACAAAATTTGGCTCGAAGGCGTCGGATCTTCTTGGAACTTTTCAAGAACACAAAAATTACATGACACTTGACACGACTTGGATCACCCGTTTTATTTATAGTATGTTCGTACAACTAACTATTTAAACATCAATAAATACGAAAGAATGAATAAAGTGCGATAGTATTTTTTAAAAATATTCGACAACTCTTTTGAGCATTTACTTCTTATTAAAATATTGGCCAAACAATTTTACATATTTTTTTATAAGCGGAAGAATTGCATTTATTCCCTGACAAACTAGGCTGTTGAAATAACGTTAACGTTTCAGATTTGTAATTTTAAAATGTTTTTATTATTGTAACACTTTCGGAAATGAATTTCCACAAAAAAAGGGTTTCAAACTTATTGTTCAAATATTTTGTACAAATTGTTATTGTATTGGGGAAATGAAGCTACCTCAAATATTTTTAAATTATATTTTAAATAAAGTTCAACACATTCAAATGTATTGCTATGAGGCATTTTTATGTTTTGTATATTCTTTGGTTAGCAATTCACATGGGAATTAATGTAATTGCGAAAATATACACTCATATTTTTATTTCCATTTCATGCACTTTTAAACGATTTTAATTACATATATAGGTATTATGCGAAATTTACATGCGACTATGTGCGTTGCGAGTCGTAATCCCTTTCACGCAGCGCATTTGCACATCGATCCGTCATCGCACATCAATCCATTTGCCAGTCATTGCCTCACTAATGGTTGGATGTGCATAGGACTTCACGAGCAAATGCACCGATCCGACTGTCAGCGAGCGACGGCAGATATGTCTGGCTGATTGCCTTCTGCCACCCACGCCGATATGTTTACCGGTGAGCACGGCGTACATTTTAATTTTCACTATACATCTACTGGCTTATGAGTATACCTCGTTCAGCTGTGTGTGTCTCTGGAATTCATATCTTAATCTCACTGACTATTTTGCATACAATTTGTAATTTCTGTTTTTTCCAATAGAATATATTTGGGTGCGTTTTTGTATAAGCGAATATTTTTATGTGCCGGTTTACTTTGCAAATAAACTTTACAAATTTTCGAACTTTTGCTTATTTTTTTAATCAACAAGAGTTTATATAACTTTAAAATAAATATGGGAACATAAAAAATCACAGGGTTAAATTCGGCTGGTATGTGGATTAAGGCGAGCAGTGAAGAAGAGAGGGGACAATTATTCCCGAGCCGAAAAGTTCATTTTTTTTCTCCAACAATCTATTAATTGTTGCCATTGTTAATTACTATCCTTTCATAACAATAATTACATGTAATGTAATAATTAAATTTATGGTCCTAAAAACTACTCAGCGGTCGACACCAATTAAAAAGAACATTTTTTCAGATCTGCAACAACGTTTCTTCTGGAAACACAAGAAGTGAAATTAACTTTTTCTCAAAATAAAAGAAAAACATATATAATATCAATAAATTGAAGGTTAAACTTATATCCTCTCCATGCCTCGATTTGTCTCTATGGTGTAAGTGATAATATATAGTGCAGATATTGCGTTCAATAATACAAAAAAAAGGACTGAAATGGAATCCAAAATAACTGAGTAAAATTTTTAAGTTATACGCGAATATATGTTGTTGCAGTTTCCTGTCATTTTATAAAAACTATATCCTGTTTATCGCAAATTTCCATTTTCAAAGGACAAGAACATACACTCTAGTTATCTATTATATGACACTTATACCTTGTTCAAAATTTATTTAACGATTAGTTCAGATTAATAAATTTTCTAATTAGTGTGTGGAGAGTTTGGGACACGGCTAAATCTACTCACGTATCCTAATTATTTGTATTGAATAGTTTAAAGGGTCTGCTACGTTTTCGTTTTTGTGTGTTACAAATATCGTAGCAAACTTATGTACTCTGTTCAGGGTGTAATAAATCGTAACTATATATTTGGTGTACCCAAAAGTTCAGGTCTTATTAAAATATTTGCATTGAAATCATGCTTGGCACTAACAAATGCGACGACAGCTTTCAAGGAGTCACTAAACCAACGAAAATTCTCCCATGTCGACTAAAACCACTTCAACGCTTTGCTATGCTTGAGCCATATAGATTTTACGAACGATTTTTCACTTAGATATACAAATATATTATTTTTAGTTCTATTGACATCATCCATAGTATATCCAAAAATATTTAATGATACCAAAACGGGGAAAGTGAACGAGGGCAAGACGAAATATCTCCTGTCATCAAAAAAAAAAAACAGTCGTCGCCCTCGCAACAACGTCAGTATCAGGTATACTATGGGGTTTGCTAAATTCCTCGGAACATGGTGGACATATCGTTCAAAAATATTTGATCACACTAATCTATGTAAAGCAGAACATACATATGTACGAGTACAATTATATAATTTTTGAATTTCGATTAGATGTAGGAATCAACTAACACTTCTTGGTGTAACCATAATTACTTCAAAGAAATTTATAAGTAGATAAACTTATGAAAAAGTATATACACATATTTCATATATATTATGCAAGTATATAGTTATTTACAGAAGAATCTTTGAGTACATACATGTATAGTATATATACTATGCAGCAGAGTAATTGAATATCGCCCTTGTATAATTACGTCAATATGTGCTTAGACGGATTTGTTAGACAAGTTGTGTATGCAGGAATGTAAGAATTTGTTTGAGTGTCACGCTTGAGTACTTATGCAACCGCAATGTGGCAAACAATGCAAACGTGTTAAGTACATCGAATGTCTGCGAGTACATTGGACGCTAAAGTGAACAACCGTTGATTGGCACATGTACGCGTTCTGAACTAGGAAAATTCCCTACTATTGCTTAGAATTTTGCGGACAATGCCTGTTTGATTTCCACTTGTAAGGGACGTTGACTTTGATGGCATATTTAAATACATAATTAAAGAGTCAAGATATGCCTCTCAGTGTATTAGTAATAACGGAGATTATCATTCTTATCCCAATATTTATAATTATAATGCTTGTACACCGCCTAAGGTATTAATTAGAAGCAAAGCTTCAATGTGTTGTAAATATAATAATCTCTTATTAAATCTGATATAAAAATAAGTAAAAACTCAACGTTTTGCTGCTTCGCAAATTGTTATTTTGTCCCATTTTCAATCCGTAGTATTTGGAGTTATATGAGTAATATTTAGGAAAATCGATTTAGATCAACGCGGTGGGAGATGCAACATTGTCAATATTTCAAAAAGTTTATCGCACATATAATTGACTGTCATTTTTTCAGTCGTTCGTGAGTTATGAACGTTAATACATGGAGCAAAATAAGTGAATATCACGCCTACATACAATACTGTTAATCGAAAACCTATAAAATGACATAACACAGCCAATATGCAGTTTATGGACCGAAATAGTTTTATTTCCTGCACGACGATGGTAACAACGTTTTCAATCAAGTAGAGGTGTCGAAGCTTTGCGCTCCTAAGCCTATCGTTTAAAGGGCTAGATTTTCAAAGTGCTCGTGAGAGACCGGTATAGTCATCGCACCGTTATCAACCATGTGAAGAAGCTCGAATCAAAAGTCGACGTGGGTGCCACACGGATTAATTCGAATCGCAAGACTGTTGACAGTGAGATTCATCAAAGTAATCGAGGCCGTAAATGACGATCAACATGAAATACATGGAAATGGAATTGAACATCTCCAAAACATCGACTTGTCGCATTTTGACCGAACATTTGGGCTTACGATAGGTGTGTGCACAGTTTGTTCCACACAAATTGACTGATGACCAAAAGTTGCTCAGAATCCAACGTTCGAAGGACGATTATTTGAACAAAAAACACATTTTAACCATTGACCACTCCCGTATTTACCTGATATGGCAACGTGCGACTTCTTCATTTTCGGAAAAATGCATTTACCGATGAAAGGAAAGCGTTATGCAGACGTAGAAGCCATTCAAAAGGCTCGCACCGGCATACTGGCGACCATACCGTGCGACTAAAAATAGTGCTCTTAAGATATAAATAAGGATTTTTTCTAGAAAAATTTATTTCGAAATAGAAACTAACGAAATTATTTTATTATTAGTCTTTCATTTCATACTTTCGATATTAAAGATAGTATGAAATGAAATAATAGATTTAAATATCTTGCAGGAGAACGTCTGTTGGTTTACTAGTATATGTGTTTATGTCTAAGCTTTTTTTTGAGATAAAAACAATTTACTTTTTCGTGATAAAATATGCAAATCACAAGCAAATATTTCAGCTCCTCCTTTGGCTGGCTGTGATAGCCATTAGAGATAGGTAAAAACTGTTTTCGATACCCTACAGTTTTGATTTTAATAACGCCTGAGGTTACACAAACTTTACAACCATTACGAACATACACGTGTCCGTGCAATATATAAAAGTACAAAACGGCAGGTTTTAGTTACAAAATTTTCATTTACTCTACAGAAATTCAATATAAAATCAATTGTTGACATACACACAAATATACATACAAAAGAACTATGAATTTCTGTGCCCGCAACACATTGAGTAATTAATTGACTTGTCATTCCGAAAACCTCTTACAATTTTCATAAGACAATGAGCCTGCAGGCAACAGACCAACCTAAAATTTCTCCTAGCTATCACATCAACACACGCAAAGTGGAACGGAGTCGGGCAATAGTAATTGTCAAAATTTTAAAACCTCAAATCTTCAATACACCCACTATAAGAGCCTGCGGTTAGAAAATAAACAGAAGTTACCGTAAGCAGACCGGTAGACTATAGCGACGTTTCAATACAACAATGAGAGTATGTACATTCAGGGGAAAATAGTTAAATACTCGTAATTTGTTACTTACATGTGCCTAGTGCAGTGGTCAAAACTAATGGCCGGAAATGACGTGTGCAAACTGCTATTCAAAGCATCATAAATTTGCTAGCAGGAAACTAATTTAAAACATGAAGAATGTTGAAGGATGCCACTTTCAATACAAAACTATCAATAACAAAGTTTGTAGTAAAATATGTGTAAGTGTATGAGGTTTTGCTTAGTTTCAGTTGGCCCTAAGAAAAATGGCACGCATTGCCCCTAACTGCCAACATTTAGGACGGCAAGCTTACTGGCCTATTCTTTTTAAATGCAAATATTTATATAAACTCTATGCATAGTATACAAAAGAAAAAGTATTCAGAAACAGTTATGTAGAGCAAATCCTTTTCGACGGAAATACATAAAACCTGAAGGCGCAAAATATTAATTTAAATCACCAAATAGACCACGTGCCCTACTATTCCACATTTTCCCCGCACTAAATATAAAGTGTATATGTACATAGGTCTTCGAAGAAATTTATTTATAAATCATCTGTATATACATATTTATATAGATGTGAGCCCATATAAGGTGAAATACTTAATCTTCCGTAGTAAATAAACAATAACGAAACGTGCGTTTGATATGAATATATTGGTCCATAACTGTTCATTTGTATGTACCTTAATGATTCGCAACACTGCTGCGCTACTCCATTAAGAGGAAATCTGCAGGTTGCTAAAATCAGAGCAAAGATTTTTCTCTGGTGTATTGAACGAAAATCGATATTCACTTAAGGAATTCTACTGTGCCTGAGTGTGTGATACGTTTGTACAAAATAACAATGATTGTATTGAAATCTCATGCAATATATATGAATATACGTACATTATTGTGTCAGACCAAAAATGGTTTAAGCATTTGCACAAATATATACAAATTGGATGATTCAGAAAAAAATCAAGTAATAAAGGGCTAAGTTCGGATGTAACCGAACATTTTATAGTCAAGCAACTTTCAAGACGCAAAGTTAGGAGTTAGGGGTAGTATCGACCCAATTTTATCTATTTTTACCAATATCACCTACTTTTAACATGACTCATACTAAATGCTACCTGAGTTTCAATAGTAATATTGCATTTGTGCTATCTTAAGTACAAAAATTATGAAGATAGAAGCAAACTGTTCAAACACCTAGGTACCGAAGATTTTCGAACAACCGGCTGACTGTATTTGATTGGTGATCTTCATAATTTATGTACTTAAGATGGCACAAATGCAATATTACTATAAAATTCTATTACGATACATTGAAGGGTACTTTATTATTTGTAAAGTGAAAGAATCATATCGAATCTAAAATCATGCTATATGAGAAGTAAGCGTGATGGTAGTTCGATTGCGCCCATTTTCATCAGATACCATAAGATTGTCAGGATAGTGTTGTTCACAGAATTTGGTTGAAACCAGTCGAGTAGTTCCCGCGATATGGGTATTAATTTAAATGTGTGCGGTGCCACTTCCATCAGAAAATTTTGACAGCAATTCTAACAGAGCCTTCTTCTATCATCGCTGGTGTAAAATTTTATTTATTTATTTGAACAGAACCATTATATGAGGAGTAGGCGGGGTTATCCTCCGATTTTTATTATTTTCATACTATGCTAAGAAGGGTTTCAAAGATTTCTTCGATGCAAATTTTGATAAATTAACTTGTTGGGTTCGGAAGATGTTTCATTACATTATTAGGGGCGCAGCCACTTTTTTTTTTTTTGACTTTCACAACAGAAGTACCACTCCTAAAAGTAATCCGTTGTGTTTACGACTTAGTTTTGTCACTTTATTCGTTTCGATTAACGGCGTTTTATGGGCGTGGTAGTAGCCCGATTACGCTAATCTACGAACTCGTTCTTACATTTTTACGAAGGAATTCTTTTATGTATATGAAATTTTTGTCGATGACAAACAACCGTTAAGTGAACAATAAAAATATATAAAATATAATAGTATAAAAATAAATAAATAACGATTTTCTATTGTAGGTGTTACTCGTTTACTGCATAGAGCTGTGGTCAGAGGAGCCTCTTAACATAAGTTTCCTGTTCTTTGGTTACGGTTTCTGGTTCTAAATCACGATACTTTAAACATACGGAATAACCTGAAATGTGAACGCTTTTCTTGCATGAGTCAAGCCATATCTAACAAAACATAAAAAGTTAATTGAAATGTCGCTCTGTGAAATATTGTTAAAAAACTTTAGATCAAATCCGTATCCGTAGATGCGGAAATGAAAATATATTGAAATTAAACAAAATCGTTGAAAAATACAAGTAAGATTGCTTTTAAAAGTTGATTAGTTAGGGACGCAATTGATTTATTTTTTACTAACTAGTACGAGTAACCAAAAGCACTCAAAAATAGTATAAAACATGACTGTTAGTGGAATTTATTATGACTGTTTATTAACAAAACGTAACTTGTATAAATAAGATAGGTCTCCATCTGATACAATAAACGGTTTGGATCACTGTTTAATCGAATGCGCATGCGAAACCGTTTTGTTCGAATTGGATAGATGAATACGCTGACGAAATATATCTCATTCATATACAACTTTCTCGCTTTTCTTGGCAATTCATACTTTAAAAACTAATCTACGTAATTAAAAAAGGTGACTGTTGCTTTGTAAAGTGCAAAAAGAGATGACTTAAGACCGAGCCGAGCGCAAAGCTGATTTCAATCAACGCTGATCGATTTAGGTACCGCAGTGAGAAAGCGAGATTCAGTTCGAATATCAAATATTTCATTTAAAACGAGAAACATAATTAATTTGTGAGTGTTTTGTTTGTAAAAGAAATAGGGGGCGTAAAAAATACGGGTATATCTTCCCGATAGATTAGGGAATTGCCGTAATAAATTAGGCCTTGATAATATTAATAGCGGATATTCTAAATACTATTCTACCACAGTCATGGTAATTCCTGGTAAGCAAAATATAAGAACAGTCGGCCAAAAAACGCTTTAAAACTGTTTTTCGCATTAATCAGCTTCGGATTCGCCTCTAGTCATGGTTCACTCTACGGTGCCTGTGAAATATTTTATGAAAATGTATGGCCGCAGTTTTGATGCTGATTTCTCCTTTACGTCAGCTTTGCGCTCAGCTCGGTTTTGAGCGTTCGCTCTGTGGGCATCCTCAGACATGCTGAATGTCGATGCTAAGTTCATGTGTAGTGATGTCGTCAAGTGTGGTGAGATTCTATCAGTGATTTTATGTGTGGTGTATTGCATTGTGACAATAATGTGCCGATGTAAGTGGTGTGTGTGTATGAGGGGAAGGCTTGAGAAGTATTAAATCGCTCCGTCAAATATTGTCTTTTATTCAAGACTTCCAAGTGGAAGGACAGCCACATACTTGTTAAAATTAAGCAGAAAATTTGGTTAACATTTTCGAATATGGGAGAATTTACCAATGTGAAGTTCACGATAAGAAAAGCTTAAATTTGGGAATTTTTCCATTGGGAGCGGCGTTCACGCAAAGTTTATGATAAGGCTTAATATCAACACTTCTTTCTTAAAAGTCACAAAGAAGAAAATAATACAATATTTTTAGAGGTTTTCATACTTTCAACCGCGAACTTGTACAATTGACTTTTTGAGTAAAATTAGGTTTGTGTAACAATCAAGGGGATCAGAAATTTATATTATAATTATTTTTACTCAAAAGCCTCCCAAAAAATTTTAAAAGTAAACAACAACTCTCTACCTTTGAAACCTCTAGAATAATAAAAACTCACTTACTACAGCATAAAGAGATTTTCATTTGTCCGATTTCCCATTCTTCGGTTGATATCTTCCTCATACATCCCACTTATTAAATGTACTTTGACCTGAGTTAACTCAAGGTTGATCTTGGTATTAACATTTCAGACATGCAAAATGTAATAAAATATAAATTAATATGATACCAAACATATTGTAATCTCCTGATCCTTTCGTTGAATAATAAAAGTTAATTTTTTTCGCAGCATTTTATAAAGTTTTGCCACCAGTTGAAAGCATTTTCCCGGCTTTGATCATTGCAAGTTGCAAAAGTATAAACTATTTGTTTAGAACTGAACTTAGCCCTTCCTTCTTTCTTTAACATAAAGTTTTACCACACCTGAACGTATTTCCACAACTTTGATCTTTTCAAATTGGCGAGTGCATACAAGTTCGATTCCACCTGAACTTAGCCCTTCTTTACTTGTTTTGGTTAACATTGATTGAAGATCTTGAAACTATGTGATTCTAAAAGATAGAAGTTACTTGTTGCAGATAGATTCACTGTTTTATACCAGACGCCCCAAAAATAGTACGACTGTCGGCATATACATCGGTGTGTGTATTATTTCAATACTTCTTTTTCATTAGTACGTACAATATATCGTTTTTACCAATATAATAATGAAAAAAGGAAGATATCAAAGAAATAAAATTAAAAAATATTAATTTTATGTTTACTTACTTTCTTTTATTATGTAGGACCAAATTTCCAACATGTGAAACAAAAAATGTTGGTTATATTAAGCCAGTCTTTTAAAACAGAGGAAAATTCACATGGTTAAATCAAAGTATATTATACACATGACCGTTTATGAAAGTTAAGTTCCATCCACATTATTAAAATATACATATGTATATATCTACATAAATATTGTACGCAATACAAATCCAAATTAATTGTACGACTGCATTGTTGTAATGCCAAGTACGTGTGCTTGTAAACACAAATTATGCGAGCAAATGGTCCCATATATTTGGCCGCGGCGACTGTTACGTGCTTCCAATTATCCTGCAGGCGATCGTTTGAAACACATAAGCAAAAACAATAACAAAGAGGAGCAGCTGCCTATTTCACATTCAGTTATCACACACTCCCTCCTCGCTGAGATATCGCTGCACACCCACACACGCACATATGTGTATATGTGTAGGTAAGAGACGGAGATTAAGTCTGGAGGTGGGCATAAAATACGAGCTTAATGCTACCTGCGCTCGTACCACCATGGAGTATGCCAACATATGTGACCTTTATGTCAAATTCATGCGCCCGACGCACCGGTGGGAGTGTACAGTAAACGGTTAGCTACAGCACTCGAATCCAAATGGAGATAACAATTAACTGCTTGTAGCGATACTGCCGCATAGCCATTTAATTGAACCCAATAAGTGCAAATCAAATTGTGGCATATGTGACCAAGATGGCACACGCACACCACCACTACTGCACATATGCTTACATACATGCGAGAAATGCGCAAGAGCAAATGACAGATTAAGTATGTGCATTTATAAGTATTTAGGGCTATACTTACGTAATCAATTATAAATTTTACTCTAATTTATACATACATACATACATATGTAGCCACATATATCATGTACTATAATTGATTAGAAGAGCTGCTATATGTTTCTTAAGTTTGTAGACCTTATATGTGTTTATTGAAATTTGTTTATATGTGCAACTCAAAATGCACCAACACATATGAAACTCAAGTAACGATTCGGGTGTTTGAACGATTTAGCATAATCAGTACATACCATATACGCCTTAGAAAGGGTGAAAACAAATAAATCCTTTAATAGGACTTTAATTGAGTAACTCGGTCATAATTGTGTTGATAAGCATCTTACTTGTATTTTGAAAAACATACTATTGCGGTTTATTGTCAACTAACTAATGAGTTTATCAATTAATCTAAGAGCTGTGTCATCTATGTGAACTTGCTAATGTAGTCTGGCTTTGCTAATGCATTTACACCACGAATTTACATTTGCGAACAATCGAAACGCATTCGCATTATCGAAATTATATTACAAACTGCTGATGCTGTATTAGTAATAATTTTTGTTAAATTATATTAAAACAAGAAAAAACGTTAACTTCGGTTGCACCGAAGCTAAATACCCTTCACAGGTGCATTTCTGTTTGCAACTATGTGTTCAGTTTATATGGAAGCTATATCATATAGTTAACCGATTTGAACAATTTCTGCGGAGATTACATTGTTGCCTTAGAAAATAATATAGACCAAATTTCGTGAATATATTATATCTTGTCAAATGTGAAAGTTGTCCATACAAGAACTTGATTCCGATCATTCAGTTTGTATGGCAGCTATATGCTATAGTTAACCGATCTGAACAATTTCTTCGGAGATTACATTTTTGCTTTAGAAAATAATATATGTATATCAAATTTCGTGAATATATCTTGTCAAATGTGAAATTTGAATTTGATTCCGATCGTTCAGTTTGTATGGCAGCTATATGCTATAGTTAACCGATCTGAACAATTTCTTCGGAGATTACATTTTTGCATTAAAAAATAATACGTATCAAATTTCGTGAATATATCTTGTCAAATGTGAAAATGCTTGTATGGATTTGATTCCAATCGTTCAGTTTGTATGGCAGCTATATGTTATAGTGGTCCGATATCGGCCGTTCCGAAAATGAGCACCTTATTGAAGATAAAATGACGTTTGCAAAATTTCAAAATATCTTAAAAACTGAGGGACTAGTTCGTATATATACAGACAGACGGACGGACGGACGGACAGACAGACGGACATGGCTAAATCGACTCAGCTCGACATACTGATCATTTATATATATACTTTATAGGGTCTACAAACTTCGTGACAAACTTAATATACCCTGTTCAGGGTATAAATGTCATGAAATGTAGTACGTATGAGATATGATATTAACTCGCCCGAAGAGGCTAAACTTAGTACATATTTAGTTTATGTAAAAAACCAGAGGATAGGAATTCATTACATATATTCTTAGTGAGAAGTTTAGACCAAAGTATAGACCAACTCTATTCTATTTCAGCGAAAACCGCATAATTTTCTAGGAAGCCTGTCAATTTACTTATAATAAAATAATTGAAATTGAAAACCAAATTGAACCGTGAGGTAAACTGGGGACAGAAAAGGATGGGTCGATTTAAGCTCAGATTTACTCAAGAATAAATTTTGAAGCAATGTAAAATCACCCGGAAGTTCGAAATCTTTGAATTAGGTATATGGTAATTAAAAGTGTTATTGATCCGATTCAATTATATATCTCATACTTCTACTTCTTTTCTGGCGGTTATAGCCGATTTACGACATGACTTAGCCAGCGTAGCCGCTGTCTCTTAATCCGCTGAACTATGTCAACATTTCATACAGGTCTTCGTTCCATCGAATGCGTTATTCGCCGTGGGCAATGCGCAAAGGACCATAGATCTTCCGCAGAACCTTTCTCTCGAAAACTCGTAACGTCAACTCAGCAGATGTTGTCATCATCCATGCCTCTCCACCATAGAGCAGGCGCTATGGGGGAATAATGATTGACTTGTAGGGTTTGGTTTTTGTTCGTCGAGAGAAAACTTACTTCTCAATTGCCTACTGAGTCCGAAGTAGTAACTGACATTGTTGTTGGTGTTAATACTTACTTGTTCCAAGAGAGACGAAATTATATACGACTTCGAAATTATGACAGTGAACAGTGACGTAATAGTCTAGTCGCGAGTGCGAAGACTGTTTGTTTGTTGACACGAGGTATTTCGTCTTGTTCTCGTTCACTACCAGACCCATTTGCTTCGCATCCTTATCCATTCTGGAGAAAACAGATCCAACGGCGCGGTTGATGATATCAATATCATCGGCCCACCCAAGCAGCTGTACACTCTTATAGAACATGGTACCTTCTCTTTTTATCTCTGAAGCTCGAATTTGTTCCTCCACCAGTAGATTGAAAAAGTCACATGAAAGATCGTCTCCTTATCTGTAACATATTTTGGTATCGAAAGGCTTCCCGATCGTGTCGAGGATTTTGGTATTGCTTAACAACAGTTTACACAGCATTAGTTTTGTGGTATTACCAAATTCAGAAATCGCGGCATAAAGGCAGCTCTTTTTCGCGCTGTTAAAAGCAGCAGGGAAATTGCGTGTCAATCCTCTTTTCACTGGTTTTTTTAAAGATTTGGCGCACGGTAAATATATGGTCGATTGTTGATTTTCCAGGTCTAAAGCCACTCTAATAAGGTCCAATCAATTTGTTGATAGTAGGCTTTAATCTTTCTCATAATACGCTCGACTAAATCTTATATGCGAGGTTAAATAGACTTATCCTACGGTAGTTGAGCAAGTTGTGGGATATCCCTTTTTGTGAATTGGGCGCAGCACTCTTAAATTCCAATCGCTGGGCATGCTTTCGTCCGACCATATTTTACAAAGAAGCTGATGCATGCTCCCTATCAGTTCTTCGCCGCCGTGTTTGAATAGGCAATCCATCGGCCCCCGCTGCTTTGTTATTCTTCAGGCGGGTAATTGCTATTCGAACTTCTTCATGGTCGGGCAATGGAACGTCTGCTCTAACGTCATCGATTGGGGAATCAGGTTCGCCTTCTCCTGGCGTGGTGTCCTGGAGAAATATCCCTCCATAATTTAAGTATGCTCTGGGCATCGGTGACTATATCACCTTTGGGGGTTCTACAAGAGTATGCTCCGGTCTTGAAACCTTCTGTAAGCCGCCGCATTTTTTCATAGAATAACCCCTGTCGGCCAATTTATCAAGCTCTTCGTACTCACGCATTTTGGCCTCTTTCTTTTTCTGTTTGCAGCGTTGTGCGTTCACTGCCATTCAGCAGCCTGGAGAAGTGTTCCCTCCATAATTTAAGTATGCTCTGGGCATCGGTGATTAGATCACCTTTGGGGGTTCTACAAGAGTATGCTCCGGTCTTGAAACCTTCTGCAATCCGCTTCCCTCTTCAACTCTCAGTATCTGTCCCATCCGGCACATGTTGTCGTCGATCGTAACGTTGCGAGGTAGGCAGCCTGTTTTCTCTCCGCTGCGACACTGCAATCCTCATCGTACCAGTTGTTCTTTTGCACTTTCCGAAAACCACTGGTTTCGGCTGCAGCTGTACGTAAGGAGGTTGAAGTGCCATCACACAGTTCCCTTATACCTAGTTGTTGACGAGTGCTTTCAGAGAGCAGCAGTGCAAGCCGATTAGTAAATCGTTCGGCTGTCTGTTGTGATTGCAGCTTCTCGACGTCGAACCTTCCTTGTGTTTGTTGGCGTGCGTTTTTTGCTGCACAGAGGCGGGTGCGAATCTTGGCTGCAATAAGATAGTGGTCCGAGTCGATGTTAGGACCTCGGAGCGCACGCACATCTAAAACACTGGAGACGTGTCTTCCATCTATCACAATATGATCGATCAGGTTGGTAGTTTTTCGATCCGGAGACAGCCAGATAGCTTGATTAATCTTCTTATGCTGGAACCTAGTACTACAGATAACCATATTTCGGGTCCCGGTGAAGTCGATCAGCCTCAACCCATTTTGGGATGTTTCCTCGTGTAGGCTGAATTTACCGACCCTAGTGCCAAAGATACCTTCTTTGCCTACCCTGGCGTTAAAGTCGCCAAGCACGATTTTGACATCGTGACAGGGGCAGCTCTCATAGGCGCACTCCAAGCGCTCATAGAAGGCATCTTTGGTCACATCGTCCTTCTCTTCCGTCGGGGCGTGGGCGCAAATCAGCGATATGTTGAAGAACTTCACTTTGATGCGGATTGTGGTTAGACGTTCATTCCCCGGAGTGAATGATAGTACCCGGCGACGGAGTGTCTCTCCCACTACGAATCCCACACCAAACTTGCGCTCCTTTATATTTCCACTGTAGTAAATGCCACAATGCGTACACTCCGAGGTCCTAACATCGACTCGGACCACTACCTTGTTGCAGCCAAGATTCCCACCCGCCTCTGTGCAGCAAAAAGCGCACGGCGGTGATGTCAGCCTTTATTTTCGTGAGAACATCAACCAGATGGTCAGCGGCACCTTTCCAATTAAGTGACCGGACATTCCAGGTGCATGCTCTCAATTCGTAGTCCTTATTTCGTTTGCCATGGTCGTTATCAAAAGTGGGGTCTCTCATACGAGGCTGATTGCTACTTTTCATTGGGGGTGTTTTTTACGTGGCGGGTCCCAAACCCAGCGCCCAACCCTATGCAGGGAATGTTTTGCCTTCTCACTTTAGCTCGCCTACAACCGGATGTTCTTAGGCTACCCAGAGGATATTTGGTCAAAGACCGGAAGTCGTAAGCTGCTTGAGCCATATGTAAAAGAATCGTTTCTGGCCACTTCCAAGTGAATGGCGATCAGAGAACTTTCCTCACTTGCGTGAACTTCTACACATGACTCCATTAAAAAGGTATATTAGCGTAAAATACCTATACTTCAGTATTTGACGGTATCTATTCTCTAATATAATTGCTTACTTTGTATCTAAATAAGGATTGAAGAAAGAATGAGAACTCACCTAGCTATATAAAACATGCAGATGTAAATGTACAAAGTCTTTAATTAGCACCCTATCATGTATTTAACCAACAATCACTTCAAGCTTACTAACGCTAACCTAACATCACATGCATTATTCTCTTGTTATGATATTTTACTCAGCTGGAGATAATTGCTAAGCTTTTCCATTTTGTCTCTGCCAACTTCATGTCTTTTATAATTCGCCTTGTATGATAGCGAGTCCCCGTTGAATAAATATAGTCGAATATCCTTCGCAGTGACCTGCACTTTGTATATACAAACACAGCTTTTTTGTGCTCTTAACTTGACTATGTGACTTTAAGTATTTACTCTTTTTTCCAGGATTTTTAATTTGTTTATACTGCTGGCAACTACAAGTTTGCATTTTATTTTTCTCACATAAGGTCGCACGCGAGATCCTACCGTATTTGGTTTCGTCTCTTTTATATATTTTTTTTATTCACCAACTGAGGTTAGTTATGTTGGTGTTGGCTTGGTTTCCAACTGTTGGAATACTAGCGTACACGTTGACACTGAGAATAATGTCACGAGGTCATGCATATGTGAAGGATTATCGCCCTTTTGACTTCAACCATTTACTTGTATACTTTTGTTATTTTCGCTGAACACACATATCTCAACTGTTTATTTTGTTAATTAGCGAAAACCATAAAGCCAGCACCGCTGTCATTGTGACGAGGTAAAATGATAAGCCTTAATTGGCGTGACAGCTTTGACTAAAAGGAAAAAGGACATTGCATTCGATATTATTTATCATACCTCTATATAGTGGATCTGTGTTATGTCTTTGCACGAACTTCCCCTAAAATACCGAGCATATGTTCCGACAATGGGATGGTCTTACATATATGTTTCAAAAAGGATATACATATGGTAAATTTGAACGCTACTCTTTGATGGAAAATTATGCTACGCGTAACTTGATTACCTTTACCCGATCCTTGATGGATTTTTAAATGTCGTAACGGCCATATATGGTAAGCACCGAAGACATAGTGGTAAAGTGGCGTTTTTGACCTCTGCAGAAAGTAAGGAGCTCGTAATCGACCGATTCCCCATGTTGTAAGTTCTTGAAACCAATAAAAATCATATTGAATGACGATTCGAACTACTTACGTCGGGTCTGGTTACCAGCGACTTCGAGTTTTCTTTTACCCGCTCAGGAAAGTGATTTTTTACCACCTGGACTTGAACAAGTTATTCAATGATTGATTACGATGAACTTTACCGGAGTTTATTACCAAAATCAAACAAGAATCACTTAATTCAAAGTCTTAAGTGTTGCAACTATTTAAAGAGTTTAAGAAGCTTTCAAACCTTCTAGTTAAGCCTTATAAAAAAAGAATGTTTACAATTATTTGCGATCTGCTTATTAAATTCATCAAGGAACGAATCATAGACTATCCGTTAGAATTCAATGAAAGAAAGCGTAAGAATAACTCATGGAAAATCGTATAATAATTGTTAATCCACCTCCATTTTTACCAGCCAAATTTACGTACACCTGTGGTTTGTTCGATTCGCCATACATCTTAACGACGTATATATTTGAACGAGGCATCTGATTCTAACTATTTCCACCATTGCATTGCAATTTACTTCAAACCCGTTTACCTTCGTTAATGCAGTTTTAGTTTGAAAGCGACTGTCACTGTCACAGTTGAAGCATGCATGAGTACCGGTCCACAAAATCTTGAAAGAGCGCATCAAAATTTTCAAATATGTTGAAATGAACTTTGTACAGGGTGCAGTGTGTGGTTGTTGGTGTGCAGCCATAATGTGTGTTGGTGACTTGATGCTTTAATGACAATTTGAGTGAATGAGTGGTTTGGTGACTTCTTAATCCCCATCAAGCTCTGCAAAATGCTTGCAAAATTAAGAATGCCATCAATTGTTACCACTCTCTGCTCACTATTCGCTCCAAGTGCAAGCGGCGCTGGCAACGTCAATAGCAACATCAACAAAGCCGCAGCCATGACATTAGCAAGGCAAACATTATCGCCATAAGTCGGCAATGTAACGCGCACACCCCAAATATATATACATATGTATATAGTATATACATATATATATACCCATATACATATGTATGTACATTTGTTTATACTTGCATGCGTGAGAACTCTTATGAGATATGAATATGAGCAAGGAATGCCAGCTGGAGCGATATGGTAATCATGAGCGAGATAACGGCAATGATGAGGGCGAAAGCATAATATACTATAGCGGAAGTGGCTTAGCAGCGATTTAAAATTTTATAACGGAATTTTTTTTTCATTTAAAATATTCTTTCTGTTGTTATTTAAGCACTCATGCATGGGTTTAAGCATGTATGCGCCGCTAAATATGAGTATGTGTACATTAATAATTAAAAATTACATCAGCTAAGGGTAGACGTTACACTACGCTTAAGTTAATTTCTCTCCTCCCCCAAGCCACAACCATTATCCACGAGAGCAAGTGCAAAATTAAAAATCTCACACATGGTTATCGCTGCTCTTGTCTGCTGACACAGTTACTTTTAAAATTATATTTTGGGCTTGTTGTTGGTTTTTCATGTGCCTTTCTTCCGTCTGTTCATCCGTAGGCGAAAACGATAACCGAGTAACAAGGAGCTGGCAAGGGATGTGGAGAGCGAGGGTGTACTGAATACTTTAGCAACTGGCTATAAGTGAAAATTGCAGTTTTATTGTAGGCTCCCCTTAGACACATATGAATTTTTCTGACACGCCGAAAAGGTTTCGAGTATGAAAACACAATTCAGAATTAAACCAGCGAAATTGTTTATAACTTCTCACAAAATGAAGCTAAAACATATGTTTAATTCATCTGTACTGATTTGGAATCCTTGTTTTCATATCCATTTTGAGTCATTAAACAAAAGTAAATAAGAGTAGAGTTTATATCGAATATTAAAACAAAAACAAGAAATTTCTTTAACTTCGGTCCCACTAAAGCTGTAAAAGCCTGCACAAATAAACACATTTTCCATTGAAGGACTTAACTTTGATCTCTCAGTTTGCAGGGCAGCTGTGCGATATAAAAGTCGGATCTGAAAAAAATGGTCGATGCTGTGTATCGTTGCTTTGGGCAATAACCCATGGCAAATTTCTTGAAGATATCACGTCCAACAAAGCCACTTTCCATATTTCCATTTAATTCCGGTCGTTTAGTTTGTCTTAAATTAGAACACCTTAATATATTTATATAAGAAGGTATTATACGGATAAACTTAAACAAAATTTATAACACTACGGACGATTACAAACTACTTGGACCAACATCGAAAACGGCAACCAAAGCAGAGAAGATAAATTCTCTTCAGAATGTGTTTGATCACTCTTACTCTTGCATACACGGTTATGCCAACAAACAAAGTCTAAACAACAAAACTATATTCGTACTTATGCGCATGCAAACAGCCATATAAACAGTTTCGAACTTTTAAGGGCAGTTTTTTGCCCTTATTTACGTTTCAAATTTAAATTTGCAAAGTTCAGCGTCAGCGAAGCTGCATAAATTTGATTACCGACATAAAAGTTTATTTGTTTCTACGCTTGTTTGCTCGTCAACGCGTCTGCACGCTCGTTGGCTCCTGTAAGTGATTCCGTCCCTACGTTGACGATCTGTTGCCTTTACTCGCATGAGTAGCGCCTCAATTATTCTCACTTTCTGAGAAGTCTAAACTTTGATGCGTTACAAAGTGCTCGCCTGTGAGTGTCAACGCTTGCAGAATTGCGGTTAATTTTAAAGTTTTGTATTACAAATGCTTGGTTATTTAACTAACAAAATTAAACAATAGTGAAAATTAATGAATTTTGATTCAAAGTGATTTGATCGGAACATTTCATTAATCAGTAATTAATAAATGTCTGAAATGTTTTTTAGATGTTATATACAATGTAAATGTTGTCATAAAGTAATCTTTCTGGATTAAATTCTAAATAAAAGCAACGGCTTCTTTTGGCTTTTAGTTTTCTTTCCTTTGATTGCAGTTTCAGGTTTGAAGAACAAGTTTTCCGATAATTTTATGACGATCGCTCAGGTCATAAGGACATTAGTAGCTTCAAATAATATATTAAGTTCTTCGCAGTGACATAAATTTCTTTTCCCTTACGGTTTCCCATTGTGCTCATTTTAAGTTTGTAAATCAACGCTTTCCTCAGCGTACTGCCTTTCAAAACTAATAGAAACCCAATTCTATATCTATGGCTTCAGTATGAAGAGAGTGAGAAATATGACCTAATTACCCACTTACATCAACTGGGGATTATAGAAGCTGTATACAATATTCAATTAACAAATTTCACTACTTTTGGTTAGGATTGCATTTCCAATGTGGAAATTTCCATGTCTTACGATATTAACTGCACAGATTCCGCTCATATATTGGCTATGAGAATTCTATAATACCTATCGATTGTGCTATTCTCTTCGGCTAAATTTCACCACGATTGGGTTTACAGTATTTTCGTGATAACTAGGTTGCTCAAAGTTGGCCCATAAGTAAGTATCTAACACATTGACATTTTTTTATAGAAATTTTTATTCTACAATAGAACATTTTTCACATATCATGAGATACTACTTATATATCGTGGAGTGTATAAACACACTTTTTCGGAATTTTTTGATGACATCTGTCGGAGAAATAGCTGGGTGAATGAGATGCGTTTTTTCATTGTCGGACTCGATTTCTCATGTTTGAATCATCTGAAACCCAAAAACCCAATTTATTCTTAAAATATACGTGAATGGTTATCGTCTGTACTAGAAAAATGAAAAAATCTTGATAAATAAAAAAGCAATTTACGTTTTTTTATTTAAATTTCTTCCATGTTTTTTACATAAATTTTGTCATAACATTGTCAATAAATTATAAAAATTATGAATCTGGTAGGGACGATAGCTAGGCGTTTTGTGAACATAAAAAAAAGTAAGCAAATCGGTTGAGTAGTTCGACAGGAATCATGTCCGCCAGTTTAAAAAAGTGTGTTTTGAGGAAAAGGCGTTTAAAGTTTGAGGTGTGCCTTTTTCGAAACCTTGCAATGGTGAAGTGGGTTTCTATATTAATTCTAAGGGTATAAGGGAACAGAAAATGCAAAAAAAAATTGTAAAGATTACCCTACTGACCCCATAAGATGATAGGAAAACAGCCGACATAACAACAGCAGTTTTAACCAATCTAAATAAATTTAAAACACATACATACTAACGTACATATGTATATAATATATTTTGCAAAATGACATGAGCGACTTTTACAATTTTAATGTATGAATGTGGTATATGTATGTCGTTCAATATTTGTTCTGCCTTGTTTACATCCTTTTCACAAAAATATTGAACTTTAAATTGTTATCCTACATAATGCAATACTGATAAATAATAACTTCAAAAGTAAATATTTGTTTTGAAAAAGTCAGTTAAAAGTTGAAACTTCTGATTATAACAGAATTAAGGAAATTAATATAATTAGTAACTATTAACAGCAACAGATACTGACGCCGCAGGCTATAACAAGCACATATTCTCCAGATGATAAAAATGCTAGTACAACTATTTTGGCTACCGCATCTGCCGGCAGTTTCAATTAGGAAAAAGTTGTATGAGGAAAAATGGTTCACGGTGGAAGACATAAGCGACAACACAGAAAGAAGGCATAATTCTTTATTTACATCGAAAAGCTTTGTCACATAAGAACACTTTGCTTCAGGTATCAGGTGTAAAATTATACGGTTTTATAAATTCTTAAGCCACATTTCATTTTTAATGGATCATATATTCTAAGAGAAGTTTTGACTATAGTATTGGTAAAATAATGTAAACAACCAACTATTTACTCGAAAATAACGGGTACTAAATTAGAAATCAAATGAACAGAGCTAGATAAATAAAGAGTACTGACTAAATAATTTATATATTCAACATACAATATGTAGAACATGTAAATTAATTAAATATAAATAGTGTTCGATTCGGCAAGCGTTGGAGAGTTGCCATCGAACAACAATCATATGCTCAAACAAAAAGGCAGCAACAGTTTGTTTTCGCCTTAAAAACGTTGCAATAACCCTTTATTTTAGTTTCAGTAATTTTCTAGAATTGATTTAAAGTCTTATGCTTTTCATATGCCTCAAATAAATAACTTTGTCAATTGGACCATTCATAAACGTAAAACTAATATAAAATATGCGAAATGAACTTGATACCATTGAAAACATACTCTCTTGTACGAATTCAACTCGATAATTTAGCTGTTGATTTTACATATTGTTGTTTAGAGGAGAGAGCAGAAGCGAGCGAGCAATGGCGTATCGAAAACATTATTTACAAATCTATATTGAGAATTTATTTAGTACTCTATGTGTCTCTATTACATCACAAATTGCTCTCAAGCATTAGATATTAAAGGCACGACCTAGTTATCAAGGCATTCCCTTGTCGATAACTAACATTTCTGTTTGCTGGGCTATCATAAATTACTTATAAAGCAAAACTTTTAAACAACTAGCAAAAACAAAAAATGACGCAAATTTATTTTACTCCCACCGGAATAAATCCGTAAATTTAAAATGAATTCTGATTTGAATCTATACAAAAACAAATCAAGCAATGTTTGTTTATGTACTTAAATAGATTTATTTTATCGTAACATTATTAAAAATATAAATTTTAATAAAAGAACATGTCACTGGTATTTTGAATACAAGAGTACGAACACCTACGTACACATATACTCGTACACTCAATTAAAGGTATAAATGCAGCACGAAATTCAAAATTTAGTAGTATACATACTTATATATATAGAATATATGTATACTTGTATATGTATATAGAGTATATATATGTATGTATATTATTGCATGATTAGTTAAGAGCATTGTCGCTTATCACTGTTCACCCAATGGCTTTTTACAGATATTCATTATCTTTGCACATGCAGAATCTCATCGAAATCTTGTAATTGTCAGTATAGGGCTTTAACCCATTATGATTGTCTGTCCATCCGTCTACCTGTGCAAAGGCAAACTTGAGTGTAATTTGAGATATCGGGATAAAAGTTTGTACAAGTGTTCCATGACGAAAACAGCGAAGCTGGTGTGGCAGTTGTCCACAAATGGACCATTGTCATACCCCTATGAAACAAAAACTTGTAAAATACCATAACTAAGCTCCACAATGAAATAACCGCACCTCTCATAAGTTTAGTGTACATACCTGACAAAGATTGTTGAAGCTATATTTACAAACTTATCTTAGAACAATTATTTTTGGCTCTTAATGGATATCGAATGTAAGAACCTCAGCGCTTATGGCTGATTTCTAATAAAAAATATTGATTAATTTTTGAGACTTAATATTAAAATTCGGAGAGACTATTTTTATCACGAAAGAATGCCATTGTGTCAAAATTAGGTAAAATGCAGCTAATACTCTTCTTATTGCTTATCTTCCAAATACTTAATATAAACATTTATTCTGAAATTAGACTCCATGTGTCAGGCAATATCATGGATAATATGATACGAGACTCTCGCATTGGCTCTCACTTTTCTCCCAAACGCGTTCCCTGATTATTTGACAGCGAAGGAGATCAGGGAACTTCTGACAGCTGATTTCAGAAAAGGCGGGATGCCAGAAGTAAACCGTTATAATTACTTAACGAAATTAGTGTGAAATGAAATTTCATTGAACTGTGCGAACATATTTTGGCAAAATAAATGTTTATGTACATTAATTAGTGATTTGCATTTAAGCATTTGTATATGTATGCATTTTCAAAGTGTTTAATTTAGTGTTTTGTATAATTTATTAAATAACCAATCTAATATTTTTCAGCAGTGGCATCATTGGCAAATGTTATAAAAAATGCGAGTTTTGACAACTCTCTCTCGAATCAAAGAGTCTCGTATCATATTATCCATGGCAATATGTTTGACGACAATATAGGTTTCGGTCTCTTCGCCTATACAGCTCAACATTATCGTTGATTCTCCCTAAAAAAGGGACTAAAATGAACAAAATCCATACATTACTTTCCTTATGCCTCACAAACCTAATATAAAAAGTTTCGAACTTGTGGTTGACTTTATACTCTATATATTGGTTAATACATGTAAGATACATATACTCGTATCATCAAAATTAAGAGAATGTATAATAATGGTTATACTTTAGTTTAAAGCCGAAAATATGTGGAATCAGTCCAGGAATTAAGGAGCTCTTATTCAACATACATTTCGTTAGATCAGCATACCTTATGCCTAATATATATCTGAAGAATCTACACAAAATAATGTGATTATATTAAATGGACAAGTTGTCTTAAAATTAATGTATAGTGTACTGCTGAATATAAGTAAAAATGGTATCAATCTTGGTCTAAGTCTAATATCCCTAATACACTGGGTTCGAATAATTTAGTTGACTTCATGTCACATATGTATGTATATCTGTATCATTTAAGGTAGATATGTAAATTTTAATATTTGTAGATATCTCGGAAAATTAGAAAAATCTGTGAACTGTGAATGTAAATTAATAACACACCAAATTTGATTGAAATCCAATTATAGTTTGGTGGATTATTTAATGCTGTATTCTATTGCAAAATTTTTAAATATAAAGTTTTGTGAATACTCGAAGGTCTTCCGACTATCTTACTTGCATCCGAACTTAGTATTGCCTTTCATGATTATTTTTATTAAGAGATTTGATGCTCTTGGATTTGTTTTGCAAAACTAAAAACATCATACCCAATGTTGCTTAAAATAAATTAATGGAAACTTGATTTTCTTCTACAAATAAATAATATTTCGACCTTGTTTTCAACTATCACAATCCTCATGGTGTCGACAAATTGACCAATACAGCCTGTAAGTACTGTGTCCGTCAAACTATTACGATATCCAATTTCGATATATAAGGCATTGTTCCTATTATCCCATTGTTAGATATCGGTGCTCTGTAGAAAGCGGGTTATAACCATTAAAAAGTAAAACGCCTAAAAATCCTTTCATTTCTTTGGTGCTCACGACAAAATTATGTCAGTTATTTTGTTTGGCGTGCGTAACCCTATTTTCAGAAATCATCGTAAAAACATCGATATCAATAATTTTCTCACACAAGATCGTAGGGATCCGATGTTTATTATGCGTACAATAACAAAGCTGTCTACTCATTTTTGAACCGAATCAGTATAGTGATAGTCTATGCTAAACTTAGGTCTCCAAACAGGTTCGCCATGATTATATTTTATTTCTTTGCCACTCTTTTTTCTTTTCCATAAAATTGTTCAAATTCACCAATTGTACAATTATCTTCTCTTCATGAATATGAACATTTTTTGACTCAAGAAACTTCATTGTTTGCACAACTTCTTCATATCGAACTTCTTTTGATGTGCGATCAAATTTCAACCATTGGAAAACTTTTAATTCGGACGAAGATGAAGTCCATTTCAACAAGTATTCAAGAGCTTCCTGATAAACACTGACGGTTCTTTCATGGAAATCAAGGCATTCCTTTTCTTTTCCTTCTGATTTCAAAGTGTCAAGATTTGAAAGTAGAGTAAGGGGCTAAATTTTCGAAAAAGGGCGTTTGCACCGAAAATCAGTACACTTCATTGAAAAATCTGTATATCAGTACGGGGGTCTAAAAATCAGTACGCGTACTGATAAAATCAGTACATCTGGTAACCCTATATATCCATATATACTCCGCAAAAATGAACCCCTCGAAATGTGTAACTTTGAGGCACTAGAAAATACTCTTTATTATCACAATTAACATACATGTATATGCTTATTAAATATAGCATTTATGCATTCATCATTGTAGTAATATTACTAGTTTTCAGTCTCTAAGATACAGATATCGCTATTTACAGAACTGTCCTTGTATGGGTGGGCGATAATGGGTAAATATCACCTCCATCTGATTCCATCGGCTTCTCCATAAATTTTGTGATTGTTATATATAAAATATTGAGTAAATAGGTGTTTTTAATTTTTAATATATTACTTTATTGGTTATGCAAGGTGCTTTCGAAAGTTAACAGGACTTTTTGAATCTAGCGCCTCCTGATGGCTCTATATGTCAACTGGTGCGTTAGAAGCTGCTATCTTTATCAATTGTCCAGTGAGAATTTCATGACATTTCCTAGATTGGAAGAGAAGTTATTGCGTTTTAAGTGACAGTATGTTTGTGTTATCGGTGCGAAAATGAGCTTCGAACAAAGAGCCAACATTAAATTTTGTTTTAAAATTGGTAAAATTTTACCGAAACGTTTCAATTCATGAAACAAGTTTATGGCAATGATTGCCTATCCCGTAGCAGAGTGCACGAGTTTTAATGTTTTCAAAGTGGTCGTGAGGACATAAATGACGAGGTGGGCCAATCAAAATCCGTGATCACCGGAAATTCCATCGAAACTGTGCATGAATTCATCAAAAATCAGCCGAAATCATCATTGAAATACATGGAAATGGAATTGGACATCTCCAAAACATACATTACGAAAGGTGTGTGCACGGTTTGTTCCGCACAAATTGACTGACGACCAAAAATTGTCCAGAATCCAACGTTCGAAGGACGATTTTGGACCTTGCAAAAAGTTGTATTGAAGCAGAAGCAGGCTATTTTGAATAAAATAAATAAAGTTTGCCGAAAAAACTTTTTGTTCTGTTTTTTGTTTTAAGTTCTGTTTACTTTGGAACACACTTTGATACGTTATATAATTTTTCTTCAGAGTCCATCATACGAGAAAATGAGTCGAGTCATTTAAGAAAGAAACTCCTTCTTCATGGATATGTGTTCAGATACGGTTGCTATGTAAATAGAGTGGCAATTATGCTGAAAATATGGAAGTAACAATATTTGCGAATACTTGCTGTCATTGCCAAGTTATCCTCGGATGCAAGCGAAGTTTTCTTCAAGCCTTCCCAACCATTCCTTTCAGCCATGTCACTACAATTTAAGAGACCCGCCCACTTACTACAGTTTTAAGTTTTTCTTTAATAAATATTAGAGCATTAGTGCAATGATTAATTAGGTGCTATCGCATTTTCGCACTTTAAGTTCGCAGTAAGTGTGATCGTGTGGTTAATTCTTGTTGGCTTTGCCCTCAGCATTGATTGTAAATTTAGTGATGCGTATTTTCGCGATAAAAGCACGCGCGTATTCTGCGTCCTATCGCAGTATCTCGACGCAGATATTCCGGAATGGACAAGTATGTGCGCCTGCAAAAACGCGCACATTTTCACCTTCGTGTAAAGCACTTTGATAAATGCATTGATTTCATATAACGTCAATGACGACAATGTGCGCATTGCCGGCAGTGTAGGTTCAATTTCATGGCAGTTGCCAAAGCGGCTGATATCTTAATCACGACTTACTACCTGACATATAAAGTATACACACGCACACCCATGCCAACCATACGCGTGCAATTCAGTGCACTACGTCAAGGACCACGAGGATATCGAAATGCTTAAAAGGACATTACATTGATTGCAGTTGCTGTGCATCATATGTATACATGTAGGTACAGAAAGGTGTGACACAGGGTGAGACAATTCAACGGAAATTAAGATAAAACGACTGCTGCCTTCCATGGGAGTGAGGTCAACACTGTTAACTCGGCTGCATGATTCTGGAAAATATTTTCTACCGCTACAACAACAATCAAATTTAAATATGAAAATTTCAGATCAGAGTATTTTTAGGAAATACAGACCTAGATGCGTAAACATTTCGGCCATAAACGAAGATGAACTATGTACTTAAAGCCAATTATTAAGCATACCTTTTTCAAATTCCAATTTTTTGTCCACTTAAATTTTTTTAATAATTACTGTAATATTGGCTATTCTTCTACTGGCTCACCCTGTACGCTTTTATTGTCGCGCAACGACTCGGCCTGAATCAATGCTATGAATCAATGGTTGTTGAAAGTAGGATTGGCGGAAACGGCACTGAGTGACGAATGGCCAGATAGAGCAGAAATAGTTACGGCAACGAAGCCTCAAGAGAACCAGCACGCTGCAGCGTTGGCTGATACTGTTGCTAATGTGCTAGAGCACGACAGCGTTGGCAAATTTCATAAGCATTCACTATTCAGCAGATTTTGTAAAATTCATTGCCATCACTCATTTTCGATTTTTAATTAATGTTGCCTTAATTGTAAGCGCTTCCATTTCAATGCTGTTAATTTTTCTTTTCGTCACAAATACAACCGAAGATATGGATTGAACTCATACAGAAGAAAAATGTAGGTTTGAGGACAAATTATAATTTTTTCGGGAGATGGACCACGTTGCATGCACCAGTTAATTAAGTAGGATGTGGAAAATATAAGGAAAATATTACAGAATCTATAAATATCAGTTATTGGAAATATATAAGTTCTGTCGCGAGATGTACTTGATAAGTAAAAATTTCCCATCTTAGTTTTCGTACTATTTTTATTTATTAAGAGATCTTTTGCTTTAGAAATTAAGAGCCCATTATTTTTGTGTTGAAAGTGCATTCAAATAAATTTTATTAACGAGTTGGTTTTCTACCATGGAAAATTGATATCCTAATACGCTAATAAGGTAAGCACTTTCATCTTTGCAGTTGCTAATTTTCATTATGAAGGCAACGCCCACTACACATTTAGTGACTACAAAAATGAGAATGGTTCGCACATACCAAAAAAATATAATATTTAGATTTTTATACTTATGCCATTCTGCACAAATGGTGGCATATTGGAGGGTTTTCAAATTTATATTATATTTAGGAAAAAACTTGTGCATAACTTCTCGTTTTAAATTAAACTTGTTTTCTTTATTAAGAAATAAAAAGCTTTTTAAACACAAAATTAAAAATTTTAACATTTTTCTCCAACTGAAATTCGTATTGAGCGCATATGACTAATTTTAAAGCGGTGGAAGGCGAATAAACTAAAAAAGAAAAAAAGTAATACTTAAATTCACAATAAAAATATTATAAACAAGAGGAATGTAAAATTACAAAATTACAAAATAATTAAAAATCTTAACTACTCAAGAGCAATAAAAGCAGTTTGAGAAAGTCAGATATCTTTTTCTTTTATGAAAATTGTATACAAAAAGGATTCATTTTTCTACTTTATTGCACACTCAACATTTCCAAATGTTGCAGAAATAGTTCACGCCAGAACTAACATAGCTAACTCTGGAAAATTTTTAAATTAAATTCCTTGAACGAATATTCTTTAAATGTACACAACGTGAATCTTTTTTTCTGCCTACAACAAAGGAAACACACACTCATGCATATAAATAAGTACACTCCAACTACACGCATTTGTACTATATATACATATATATGGGATATGTGTGTGTATGTGTCTTGGTCGACAATGTTAAAGTTGGCGTTGAAACGTAGATTTTGACGAACGGTAGTGGGAGCATGTCCGGCGATATTTTGCTTTGATAAAAAGGACAGAGCAAACGTACTGATAATAAAACACACACAAGCTACCGTCGAGGACATGAACGTTGGCATAAAAAGTGGACAGGTTTGTATTGAATATAAAAATGGTGTATATCTAAAGTGGACAACACAAATAATAGAGTTCTCTGCGATTTTTTACATTCACCTATTGGTGGACGGTACGTATACGCAACCTATTTGAAGACTTGCATTGTTAGCATGTCATCAGTATGAAAAATCACGGTTTAGCTTATAGGTTTATACATAGACACATTCACAAACATTTCCAGACATGTTCACAATGTCACAATGACAATTTTCAGCTTTGTTTACACTGTCTCACGCTGTTGTTCCAAACTGTTATATTCCACTCATACCTTTACGGCGGTGTATTTCGTTATTTTGTGTCGATGTTTTCATATCCTAGAAACCCATATTGATGCCTATTGTCACTACATCTTTATGTATATGGATATGTGTCTATCAATCTATGGTCTCATTGTTTATGGGTGAAATAGTTGTTGGTGCACACAATTGTGTTCTGGGACCTATTTCAATTGTGCCTTAGTCTTTTCTGTCTTGCAACACTACTATTTAATATTAGTTCGTTTTGTTGGCTGTCTATTCGTGTTTACACTTACAGTTTTCTTGAGTTAAGGAAATTAGAAGAATATCATCAGCACTAGATGTACGAAAATCAAGAAAGTAGAAAGTCATGAGCATGAGAAGAATACAAAATATCTCAAAATGCCTTTTCGTGTTTGCTATGAAAACGATTTCCTCTCATACGCAAACCGAGTCTGGTGAATCTTTGTAGATTAGTAAATAACAGGAGTATTTTGACCCTTGGTGTATAATCAAATCGCGGTTACTTGGGACTGAATGTTCTATGCTAAGAATAACAAAGCTTGGGCTTCATAAAAGGTGCTCCTTGTGTTAAATTCAAAGAGAACTACTAATTTAGCGAATTTAAAGACTGAATTCTTCTCTTGTCGTTACCTATTTAATCAGCCAATTAATTGTTGTTATTGGTATTTCTTCCTATTTGAGAAATATCACAACTGAAATAGCAAACACAAATGGAAACTCTTGGTTTTTGTAATAATGTCTCACGTATAACCTGCTAGATGCACGCTTTGGTTGTCAGGGCATGCAGAAACATAGATGACATCACTAATTATATTAAGTATATCATAAGTCTTAAGAATATTTTGTGCAGTCGCAATCGAGCCACTATATTGCTTGAAACCCCACATAGCCTTATATTAATTTCTTCTCAATAAATTTACAATTATTTACATATATAACTAATGGTTGGTTCCGTCCGACGTGCTGTAATCGCAATACCCTTAGTTTTTCCACAATTGGTGAAATAGTCTAATGTTTACTGTTATTTTATATACAACATTTTGTTTCCTTTTCCGTTGTTGTACTTTTTATTCTTTTCTATAAAGGAGCCATCGAATTTATGGTTTTATCATATACATAAATAACTCCCACCACTTGCGCCTTGTACTAACAGCGTCATTCGACATTATCGCAAAAATTAAAGTACATGTGCATGTGTATGGGAAAATTTTGTGATCATAGCGTATGCGTGGAGCCACCCTTTGGCGCAGACCGCCCAATTTTTGGGCTCATTTTTGCTCGGAGCTTTTGTCATAGTTATTTATTTATTATTATTTTATGTTTTGGGTATGGGCACTTAAGAGACGTATTTAATGTTAGGGACTTCCTTTGCTACAAACAAGGAATAGTCAAGTCATACCAGCATTATTGTTGAAAATCTGACGCACCATTTCCTGCTACAAATCCAATATACGAGTATTTAGACAGAAGAGTATAAATATGTGAGGCAATCGGGTGAAAGTTTTATTTATATTTTATTATAGTGCACAACTATTGGCAGGCATTAGATTTAATTTAAGCGAATTTCAATTTGCTGCCGTTCCTCATGTATGGCACTATTTAAAATAACGCCGCAATAAAAGTATTAATAATAACACGAACTAAATAACAGTTGTGCGGTAAACATATGCTTATCGCCAGCAGTTACCATCTTTAAAGGAACGAGGATGATTTTTGATGGGTAAGGTTTTTAAGGTAAAAAACACATTTTTTTTTGCGAATTTATTTCTTCAATGTGGATTGTTTTTTGGTGGACAACAGTCTTAATGTAAAACAAAAAATTAGTAAACGTAGGGTGAGGTATTTTATATGTAAAAAATGTGTACAAAGTTTGAAATGAATCGGCTAAGTAGTTTTGAAATGACAGTGAATACGGGCTTTGAAAATATAGTTTTGAGAAAAACGCGTCTAAAATTTATAAACTAAAAAATGACGAGTAAAAAACCAGTATAAAATCTGGCTAAACATGTATTATTATGTGTATATGATACTGCCTTTACTTTGCAACATGTTCACCTAACACTTTTAAATTAATTAATAAATAAAAACGTCAGAAAAACAATTCTTTACACCCAGATCATAAGAGAGGATTACATAGGAGCAGCTGTCAAAATTTGTCTATGATTTAGATAAATATACATATTTCGGGACCTGCTTGACCGTTTTCAACCAAATTCGATAGGTAGCATTATTTTGACATTTCTAGATCACAACCACTCCTCATATAACACAATTTTAGATTTCATCGGACTCTTTCACTTTCCAGTATACAAATTAAGCACCAATGAGTGTATCGGGATAAAATTATGCACGAACATTGCCTTTGAAATGTGCCTTCTTATCACAAGAAACTATCCAAATAGGACCAAAACTATAAGTCGAAAATATCGATCATGCTGTGAGATATAATAAAGAAACTCAGAAGAAACCCTTATATTATAATATTATGCGCGAGTGCCAGAAATAGGTTGAATCGGACCAGTAATTCCCGGAATATACCTTATTGAACAACTTTCGAACTTCCGACTGATTTTAACGTAAATATCAGTCAATTGTCAGATAGGTTAATGAAGAGAAAGATAGATAGTGTTTTTTAATGATAATGTGTCTTCCTGCATAAAATGGAAAAAATGGAGTGAAAACTTGCTCTAGTCGCCATGTTTACAACATTAAGATTTAAAACTTCCGGCTGACTTTATCCTGCATATTAACGGTGGTATATTTCTGCTAATAATATGTAGTAATGGCAAATATAAATAAAAAATCGATTCAAGACTATCCCATGTCCATATTTAGTGATTTCCGACCTACAACATATATTTAAACCGTTTAGCTTGGTCAAAATGTGTGATATTTTAGTTAAATTAAATAAGCAAGCTTTCTTAAAAACTAAACCATGAAGTTTAATATTTCATTGGTTAGTATGAATAGAATTTGTTAAGACCTTGGCTAAACCTCATATCCCTAATGTAATGATTGCCCTTCCTCATTTAGTCAATTTATTAATTTTAACTTTTTCGATTGAGTTTATGTCAGATATGTCTTAGTTGATGATGATTCTAATATAATTCTCGCTGACAGGATGTGAAACATAATTATAAAACTAATTTAGCCATTGACCTATAATACAAGTTATTAAGAAATTGGGCTTAAACCCGTTTACGATTTCGTCAAACAATGAGTGTTGAATTCTTTTGCAATATTTTTCCCCTGGATTCGATCTTGGCAAGTTACATGAGTACGAATTGCTCGATAATAGATCTTCCTTAATTGTTACAATATGTTTCCTTATTAACTAAGTATTAAGACTACAAATTGTAATAAACCTTTAATTAAACTAAATTAAACTTTATGAGAAATGTTGCAAGAACATATTAATAATAACATCACTTAAGCAAACCGGAAACAAAAAATGGAATTTAGTAATGTAGTTCTAAGCTTGAATCATTTATGGCCCTACGGAACTTAAAAATAACTAACCAATAGCGTAAACTATCATTTAATACATAGCACACCTTAACAATTATAAGTAATTAATATTAATAATGTTAATAATAAAAAATAAATAATTAAATAATTGCGACTGACAATTTGAGACTATAAAGTGAATAATAAATATTACTAGACTTGATTAAAATTCATTATTTTCTCAATAGGTGTCTTTAGTAACCTGAATCTCGCAATGTATGAGTGCGGTTCTGGTTGTAGTAGCCAACTACGCGCAATTTTTGTTTCGTCGGTTGCGTTGCAGTAATATTGATGTTCAAGGTGCTCTGTATATAAAAAGAAATTTGATGTAGGGTTGCAACAAGAATTAAAAGAGAAAACTTACTCTATCTGCAATTGTATGGTAACCACTAATGAAAACAAAGGTCACACATAACACCATTAAGCGAAAGCTATCGTACTCGAATGGCGTTCCATCAGAATACTGAGCCTTCTCTTAATGGCTCCAATGATTATAAGCTGAATATAACAACAAAATTCTCTGTTGTAATCAATACTTTTAATTAGAATACTAATATGTTATTATAAATACAAAAACTAATATATCGCGATATAACTATTTCTTCTTCTTCTTAATTGGCGTTGACACCGCTTACGCGATTATAGCCGAGTCAACAACAGCGCGCCAGTCGTTTCTTCTTTTCGCTACAAGGCGCCAATTGGATATCCCAAGCGAAGCCAGGTCCTTCTCCACTTGGTCCTTCCAACGGAGTGGAGGTCTTCCTCTTCCTCTGCTTCCTCCGGCGGGTACTGCGTCGAATACTTTCAGAGCTGGAGTATTTTCGGACGTCCGGGCAACATGATCTAGCCAGCGTAGCCGCTGTCTTTTAATTCGCTGAAATATGTCAATGTCGTCGTACATCTCGTACAGCTCATCGTTCCATCGAATGCGATATTCGCCGTGGCCAATGCGCAAAGGACCGTAAATCTTTCGCAGAACCTTTCTCTCGAAAGCTCTTAAGCTCGACTCATCGGTTGTTGTCATCGTCCAAGCCTCTGCACCATATAGCAGGACGGGAATTATGAGCGACTTATAGAGATTGGCTTTTGTTCGTCGAGAGAGGACTTAACTTTTCAATTGCCTACTCATTAAAAAGTAGCACCTGTTACCGACAGTAATTCTGCGTTGGATTTCCAGGCTGACATTGTTAGTGGTGTTAATACTGGTTCCTAAATAGACGAAATTATCTACAACTTCAAAGTTATGACTGTCAACAGTGGCGTGAGAGCCAAGTCGCGAGTGCGACGACTGTTTGTTTGATGACAGGAGATATTTCGTCTTGCCCTCGTTCACTGCCAGACCCATTTGCTTTGCTTCCTTGTTAAGTCTGGAGAAAGCAGAACTAACGGCGCAGGTGTTGAGGCCGATGATATCAATATCATCGGCATACGCCAGCTCTCTTATAAAAGAATGTACCTGCTAGATTAAGTTCTGCAGCTCGAACAATTTTCTCCAGGAGCAGATTGAAGAAGGCGCACGATAGGGAGGGGCTCGGAGAGGTCTTCTCGATCCTGACGGAGCTTTTGGTGCTGCTCAACGTCAGTTTACACAGCCGTATTAGTTTTGCGGGGATACCAAATTCAGACATCGCGGCATAAAGGCAGCTCCTTTCATGCTGTCGAAAGCAGCTTTGAAATCGACAAAGAGGTGGTGTGTGTTGACTCTCCTTTCACGGGTCTTTTCCAAGATTTGGCGCATGGTGAATATCTGGTCGGTTGTTGATTTGCCAGGTCTAAAGCCACACTGATAAGATCCAATCAGTTTGTTGACGGTGGGCTTTAATCTTTCACACTATACGCTCGATAGAACCTTATACGCGATGTTGAGGAGGCTTATCCCACAGTAGTTGACGCAGATTGTGCGGTCTCCCTTTCTATGGATTGGGCATAGCACACTTAAATTCCAATCGTTAGGCATGCTTTCGTCCGACCATACTTTACAAAGAAGCTGATGCATGCTCCTTACCAGCTCTTCGCCGCCGTGTTTGAATAGCTCGGCCGGCAATCCTTCGGCCCCCGCCGCTTTGTTGTTTTTCAGGCGGGTAATTGCTATTCGAACTTCTTCCTGGTCGGGCAATGGAACGTCTGCTCGATCCTCTTCGATTGGGGAATCGGATTCGCCTGCTCCTGGCGTTGTACATTCACTGCCATTCAGCAGGCTGGAGAAGTGTTCCATCCATAATTTAAGTATGCTCGGTAACTAGATCACCTTTGAGGGTTCTACAAGAGTATGCTCCGGTCTTGAAACTTTCTGTAAGCCGCCGCATTTTTTCGTAGAATTTTCGAGCATTACCCCTGTCGGCCGGCTTATCAATCTCTTCATACTCACGCATTTCGGCCTCTTTCTTTTTCTGTCTGCAAATCCGTCTCGCTTCCCTCTTCAACTCTCGGTATCTATCCCATCCCGCACGTGTTGTGGTCGATCGTAACGTTGCGAGGTAGGCAGCCTGTTTTCTTTCCGCTGCGACACGGCACTCCTCGTCGTATCAGCTGTTCTTTTGCACTTTCCGAAAACCAATGGTTTCGGTTGCAGCTGTAAGTAAGGCTTTTGAAATGCCGTTCCACAGTTTCCTTATACCGAGTTGTTGACGAGTGCTCTCAGAGAGCAGGAGTGCAGGCCGAGTAGAAAATCGTTCTGCTGTCTATTGTGATTGCAGCTTCTCGACGTCGAACCTTCCTTGTATTTGTTGACGTGCGTTTTTTGCTGCACAGAGCCGGGTGCGAATCTTGGCTGCAACAAGATAGTGGTCCGAGTCGATGTTAGGACCTCGGAGCGTACGCACGTCTAGAACACTGGAGATGTGTCTTCCATCTATCACAACATGATCGATCAGGTTGGTGGCTTTTCGATCCGGAGACAGCCAGGTAGCTTAATGTATTTTCTTTTGCTGGAATCTAGTGCCACAGTTAACCATATTTCGGGCCCCGGCGAAGTCGATCAGCCTCAACCCATTTGGGGATGTTTCCTCGTGGAGGCTGAATTTACCGACCGTTGTACCAAAGATACCTTCTTTGCCCACCCTGGCGTCAAAGTCGCCAAGCACGATTTTGATATCGTGGCGGGGGCAACGCTCATAGGTGTGCTCCAAGCGCTCATAGAAGGCTACTTTGGTCACATCGTCCTCCTCTTCCGTCGGGGCGTGGGCGCAAATCACCGATATGTTGAAGAACCTCGCTTTGATGCGGATTGTGTCAGGCATCCATTCCCAGATTGAAGATAGTACTCGCGACGATCTCTCAGGTACTATGACCCTACACATTCGTGCGTACTTATTGTCCGTGTAATGCCACGGACCTACTCGTCTTATCAAAGGCGAGTCCATCTCATTTCCTGGACGGCTGATGTCAGCTTTATTTTCAGGACATCACTGTGGGGTGCTTTCTTTTACGTGGACCGGACGTCCCAAACCTATGCCCACAATTCGTGGTACTTATTTCGTTTGCCACGATCGTCATCAAAAGGGGGGTCTCTCATCCGAGGGGATGTTTCGCCTTCTCACTTTAGCTCGCCTTCAAACGGATGTTCTTAGGCTACCCAGAGTATACTTGGTCAAAAACCGGAAGTCGTGAGCTGCTTGAGTCATATGTAAAAGAATCGTTTCTGGCCACTCCCAAGTGAATGGCGATCAGAGAACTTTCCTCACTTGCGTGAACTTCTACACATGACTCATCCTCCTATATATAACTATTAATATAATATTATTCACATAGTGCTGTTATTTTACCATTGCTTATTATCAACCACTCGTTCTAATTTTTAATTATTTCATTACTTTACTTTAATTATCTACTTGTTAATTTTTATGTGCATAAAGAAGAAATACGGTTACTTTTCCCTTGAATTCGTTTTGCAAAAAAAGAAATATGTTCATACTGATTCTATTCAAGAGCGTAATACTGTGAAAAATATGACTGCCAATTTTCAAAACGATTGACTAAAAACTCTTCAAACTAGTAAATACGCGTGTATGCAAATTTCTATGAGAAAACACGTTTGAAAAAATATCTCGATCACTGCCTGTCAAACCATATTTTTTAATTTTCTCCAATTTTCCCTGTTTTCCCATTAGTATGCGAATTGTGTCTTTTTGGTGGCTTTCACAATCAAATTTTGTTTAAAGACTTTATTTCAATATTTTGAGGCAGCCCTCCTCTATGTAAATTATCCGAATTTCCAAAATGCACGGATTGTCTTAATGGTAAAAAGATTAAGAATTATTGTTGTTACATCACAATAATTTATGGGACAATTCGAACATAACAATATTTTTTTTATTTGAAATTATAAAATTTTTTAGTAGTAAGGATGTCAATTATCTAAACCCAATATTTTACTACTTGTAAAACTCGTTTATCTCCAGAAGGAACTAATGTCGAAAGTTTACCTTAATCCCCAGAAACTAAATTATCACCCAAATAGGAGAATAAAGGTGTATAAAGTTTTAAGTTTGATGATCATGCACATGCTTGTACTTTTTATAAATTAAATTCAACTGAAAATTAAATAAAAGCACTCAAAGCAGCTTGGTAGCGTGTTAAGTCCACCAGCGCCAATCAAATGCAGCTGCTAGTTGTAACAGTGGCAGCAGCTTCAGCTTTACAGTTCTTTTAGGTGCAAACTTTTATCGTTCCTACTGAAACATTTAATGCCGTAAGCAGCTTAAGGGTCAAAAGCGGACCGAAGCACACATCAACTTTTCTCTATACATAAAATAAAATGCGAAACAAACAAATACAGCAGAAGTGCTGGAATTGAAAATGGAATCTCAACGGCATGTCCGTATGTACACATGTTATTGTGCGTTTTCATGTTTCACGAGCAGGTGTACTAAATTGCTGTACTCGCTCTTGTATAATTTGAGGTATTAATAAAGAAAACTTTAATATTTTTTACTTTAGTTTCAAGAATTTTCAACACATTCCTACACAATTCCTGCTGTAATTGCGGCTACATTATCAAAGTTTGATTTCGGTGAATCAATATTGTGCTTATTTTCGACACAAACAACTGCACTTGTCGCCACACCACAAGAAACACTGTGAACTTTTTATTATATTCTTGACGCTTGAGAATTTGAGAAAAATACTTATTTATAAATGGGTTGAAAACTATAACAAAAATAAACAAATGTGCTCCAGACATTGTTCCAAGTGTGCCATTGAAAAGTGTTGGTGGTGTGGTTCCAGCTGTAAGCTGCAACATTATTTACACAAAAATAACTTGGGATGAGTTAAAATTAAACACAAATTTCGTTGAGAATTTCCTCGTTCTGTGGAAATTCTAATGCGCTTGTTCCAATTAATGTGCTGTAAAATAGTCCAATAAAATCAAAATTGAACAATGAAATGCGGAGGGGAATTAAAGGCACAAAAATAAAATCCACAAGTCAATACAAAACATATCTTCAAGAACATAAATAGAGCGCTCAACTTCCTATTTTTTATATTTATAACGAATAAGTGGTTGGATGCAGCTGGATACGCGCGCATCGTTTTGAAATTGGGTGCATCTATCAACAAAGCTCGTGTCACGCTGTCCCACCAAATTTTAGTACATGCGTCACTGAAACTACATCAATGAATTTTACAGAACTTTTTATCTCTCAACATATTTTTTAATCGAGCGTGTTTTTTTAAGGCTTTGATGTTGATTTAGGCATCCATTCCCAAAGCAAATTGGTCACATGACGATAAAAATTGATTAAGCAAGGTAACAGGGAAGATCGAGATATCTTTATATTAAGCAAGCATGCAGGATCGACAAAAATTATAGACTAGACCATTTTTAATTTTATTGATTTGGTAGCTGAATTTTAGTCCTCATATTTATTCCATGATTTTGAAAGTAAAAGGTTTATCAAACGTTGGTCTACATTATTTAGAGATCCGAATGCTACTATTGCCTTTTAGGAATTTGGTTAGACCTATATTGGAATATGGTATGGAACCCTAGTTACCAAATCTATTGTGACAAGTTAGATTCTGTACAAAAACAATTTTTACTTTTCTCCTTAGAGTATTCTTATTTAAATCTTACTCCATCTCCATCCATTATAAATTTAGTCGTAGGAAAATGCTTTGAATTCTTTTCTCGCTTATCTCGCTTATCTAGGTAGTTTAGACCCTTACGGTTAAAATCTTGTCTAATTTTGAACTAATCGAACATTTCCGCTATTATATTTATTATTTCACGCAATGTTGAAAGATGGAGTCATGTGTAGAAGTTCACGCAAGTGAGGAAAGTTCTCTCATTGCTATTCACTTAGACCAAGTATCGTCTGGGTAGCCAAAGAGCTAAAGTGAAAAGGCGAACCATCCTCACCAGGGCTTTGCGCTGGGCTTGGAATCCACCACGTAAAAAACTCCCCCAATGAAAACCAAACAACAGCCTCGGAAGAGGCCGTATTCGATGAAACGGAGAGCATTATGTATTAATACTATATTATTGGATCTATAAGTATATTCCCGTCAATTTTTTTAATGTCGTTACAATTCTTTAAAAACTTTCAAAATAGGCTAGAAGTGTAGCATTGCCGGCCTTGGTAAGGTAGCTGTTCACGAGAAAGGCGGTTTGTGTGCGGGGCGTGATGCATTTTCACACCTTGCGCTCCTTCAGGTGCTCCGTCACAAAGTCATGAATCATAAATTTCGATAAATTTAACATCTAGGCAAATAAACGAATACTCAGTCGACGGTGCGAATTCAAAACTTTTCGCACACGATTCACATTGTGAGTGTTTGTCGAAGTCGCAGGTCTCCCAGCAAGGCCTTTATCAGCGATATATTCATGGCCCTCCTTACCAAAACAACATCTGGGTAATCCTGTTTGATCATATCAAACGTCTCTGTCGTTGGGTGGGGGTAAGGTTTTAAATATATATATTTTTTTTAATATATTTTTTTCTAAACGACCAATATGTCGAAAAATTACAAATTTGTACAAATTTTGAGTCAATTATAGTCAATCTAAAAAACTTCAAATCGATTCTCCCGAAAACGTTATTTTTGAAGTTCGTGAGCATTAGAACTCAAAATCTACTGAACCGATCCTTCTGAAAATTTGAACATTACTTCTTCACATAAATCAACAGGTAATCAGATGGAGTTTTTTTTTCATTTTTTATTAACAAATTAACAGCGATTTTTTGAGCTAAATTCGCGTTTTTACTTCCAAAAAAACTCTTTCTGATTACCTCGAGAAATACATCACCTTTAAAACGCATATAAATTTTTTTTTGTTTCAGATAATCCGGTAACGAGTTAAAATGTTCACCGCTAAACCACTTTTTTCCAAGGCGCTTTTGGAGATTCACCGTCACAGGCTTATTTATTAATATTTTTCACTGAAATTTTTTTCTAATATACTTCAAAAGTTGTACAATAATATGTCAGTAAATTTAATAAATTTATAATACTCATGTCACCGCAAAAAAACACAAATATATCCTTTTGTTTTGCCTTTAAAACCTTATCCCCCCTCTTAATCGGATTTTTTTACTATTTCTCTCTTTCTGACATTTTGGATATGAATGAATAAAGCCAAGTTTTGAAACCTTGTTATGATGTGAACCGTATTCTAAACGACGGCGTTCTTCATCGACTAAAACAAGTGGTCAGCAAAGGGGAAAGGTCGAGGCTATAGAGCGGGTAAAAAAAGACTTTCCAGCCTGTCTTACAGCAGCAGACCAAGAACGATGGAAAATTATTGCATAGTCGCAAATTCCAATTGTTTTCCGGTAATTGTCCGCTTCACTTTGATAAATTGTCATCGTTAGCATTCCCCATTAATGGTTTGGCCTGGTTTTTGAAGCTCATAATATATACAGCACGTGAATTATTGACTTTTTCGTTGATTTGGCTGATTAGACAAGCTTCACAGTTTTCTTGTTTTTGAATATATCCGAATGATTTTAAATTACATTTTTTTGAATTTGGTTTAGAAGATGTAGGTAATTTAATGACTCCTAAAGATTCTCCCTTGGATTTAGCAACATCAACTTCAAACTTTATCAGGAGGTTTTTCGTTTTCCAAGACAAAATCACCACTTTTAAATCGTGCAAATGATTTTCGACACGTTCTTTCAGCTAGAGTATGTTCATCATAAACTTCTTCCAAAATAAAAGGGCGTAACATAAATTCTAATGCAATAGATTAGTACGTGTAGATCCCGAACTTAATCTAATCGAATGCCTACGGATGGGTGTGTAAAATGGTGCAGATAGCAAAATTGTTAATGATATGTATTCCTCTCTATATACCGCGCTCTCTAGATGTGCCGAAGAATTATAAATCTTGGAGGAAGGACTTAATACTAAATGTAAAGGCAGTAATTTACGTTTCACCAAAGAAAACATATATGCAAATATCCGAGTATATACCGTCATAAGTAAATAAAATTAAACGTGCGTACAAAAGCCATGTTTCGCATTTCAAATAATTGTCCAGAGCAGGTAAATTCTTTTTTTACATTGGGAGTATATCTGTATAAATTCATGTATTTAATGATGACATCATCACATCGATAAATACATGTACTCCATAACATTTCATTCTTTAATGAGGGAACCCACTAGCCAAATAAAATAACTCATTGAATACGTATAATCGTTTCTTAAATGGTGTAGAGCTGATAAACCTTGCCCGATATCATTCAAGAAATTCTATATGGAAATTTTTAATTAATGAGTCAAATTAGCTATGTCGTCTGTCTGCCCGTTTCTCTCAATTTTTAGGGTATCGATCTATAATTTCTATACTCTTGCAACCTACAGAGTATTATAGTTTTGTTCACCTAACGGGAAAAGTTAAAATCCGGTTGACTGTCTGTCTGTCCATTCGTCCGTGCAAGCTGTAACTTGAGTAAATGAGTAAATGAAAATGAGATTTCTCGATGAAACTTGGTTTTTCGGTTCCTTAGTACAAAAAAAATTTCGAGTTCGTATATGAGCGTAATCGGACCACTGCCATGCCCACAAATCGCCATTAACAAAAAACATATAAACATATTAAGGTTTAAAGCTGTAATTTGGTACAGAGGATCCCAGCAGCAATTGGCCTCGCCCTCTAATAAGTTTAATGTACATATTTCCACTACAGCTACAACAACAAAATTCGCCCAGCACGAGTACTACAAGAACATCTACCGATAATGTGAAAATGAATGAAATCGGATGGGAACCCGCTCACTCCCCATATAACGTTACAGTTAAAAACTACTAAAAGCTAAAATACGTCAGAGACACAAAAATGTGCCGCCGAGATGGTATGAGAAGACTTTATAAGGGCCGGGGTAAAATTTGAACCGTGGCACCGTCCCCTTTTTGGTGAAATCTCGACCAACCAATTTCGACAAAATTTGGAACGTGGCATTCTTTTTATATTTCCACGTTGAGAAAATGATCGGACAATAACCATCACAACTTTAAATTCCACTTCATTCGTTCAGTTTCCTGTACACAATTCAAGAAACAATAAGTATAACGGGATAAAACTTTGCACGAATAATATCTTCAGTGTAGCCAATGTTATTATATCTAAGAGTCGCATTGATGCTAAAATTGCAATTTATCCATTAATTTCATAAAGGCATTTGAAGTATATCACCATTCACTTAATTTAGTTTATATATACTTTACAATTTAACAAGTTCAGTTAAACTTAAGATCTAAATGGTTAGTCTAAGGGATGTAGCCGTGCAGTCGGCGAGTATCTTCATTGTTGTCCAGTAGGTTAATGGCGTGTATGTTGGAGTGGCAGCTTAGGTAATGAAGATATCTCGAACTGAGTTTCTGAATCTCGCTCTTCACCATATTTAGTTCAAGGTCTTTGTATAAGTTAATATTTTTGATGTACCGTGGAGCGTTTGCAATCAAGCTGAATGTTTTCGACTGATATCTTTGAATTAGTTCTATGTTCGATTTACTTGCAGTTCCCCAGATTTGTATTCCATATGCCCAAATTGGTTTTAAAATGCTTTTATATAGGATCACCTTATTTTTGAGACTAAGTTTCGATTTAGGACCCAGTAGCCAGTACATTTTTCTCGTCTTGATTTTTAGCTGACCTCGTTTAATTTTTATGTGTTGCTGCCATTTAAGTCTTCTGTAAGTGCATCCCGAGGTACTTAGTGCTAGTGCAATCTGAAATATTTGTTTGATTGAGATTGACGCTGGGACAATCTCCTGCTTTCATGGTGAAGGTAACATGCGCTGACTTTGTTTCATTTACCATAATGTTCCAATTTCGAGCATGCTACCTGCTTTAACTTCGCATATGTCGGAAGTGTCATCATTAATTCTAACGTAAAAATGTCTGCAATCTAGATATTGCCCAACAGTACTGTTTCTCTTCGAGACATTTAGTACGGTTTTGACGATTCCGTGGCACTGTTCAGGGGTTCCATGTAGTTGTGTGAATCCAAATTGAAGGTCTGGGATAACGAATAAGGAATCCAAAACTGGCAATAATCGACGAAGAAATATTCTTTCCAATATTGTAGAGAATATTGTCAACAAACTTAATGGTCTATAAGAAGTTATTCCGTTCTCGGGCTTGTTTGCCTTCGGAATCATTATAATTTCGGCACATTTCCATTGCGTAGGAAAGTGACTTAGCCTAAAACTGCAATTAAAGATTAAAACTAAGAATTGCAGGCATTTCCGTGGTAATTGCTTGATTGTCCATACAACAACATTATCTGGGCCAGGCGATTTGGAAATTTTCAACTGTGACACTTCTGATTGTACTTCAGTCAGTTTTACGTAAGGTATTGGTTTATCCATTTGACATGGACTCTCAAGAAAAGTCTGAACATTTTGGCCCTTATGGTCAGTATTGAAAGCAAAAGGCTTGAAAGTATTCGCAAGGTGGTTGCCAAAAGCGTCGGCTTTTCTTTTGTCAAATCTACACCAAGAGTTGTTTTCATCTTTTATCGGTACTTGTCGCTTCGAAGGACGTTTCAGATATTTAGTAGCTTTCCACAAATTATATTCATCGTTTTTATTTAGAGCGGCATTCATAAGAAATTCTGCAATATCTACTTCTTTTAGCTCTGCCAACTTGGATTTTAATTCTTTAATTGCTTTACAAAATAAAAGACGACTTCGAAGGATCTGGCAGAATAGCAGAAATCCGATTGACTAGCCTGGTTTTGTCAATCGGATTTCTGCTATTCTGCCAGATCCTTCGAAGTCGTCTTTTATTTTGAACCATCTGCGCTACTTCATCTGAATATGGCACATTGTTTGTACAGTATGGTTTAGATGAATTAAGAGGAGAGGCTAATGAAGCGGCTTGATGTATTTTTTGGGTGAAGTTTTCCGCAGCGTCATCTAAGTCTCGTTTTGTTGTTATTTCCATGTTTAGGTTTACGTGGGACTCCAGCCAAGTTTGGAAAATCGTATGTTCCACCTTTTACTTTAAAAACGCTGCTTTCGTGATGTGACAACAACAGGCATATTCATATTGATAATGAGAGCATAATGATCTGAGCTCATATCTTCATTATTGGAAATTTCTAGATGATGTGGATTTATGCCTGAATAAATTGCGAAGTCAATTAGATCCGGAATTTTGTTAGGATCGGTCGGCCAGTATGTGGGTCTGCCAGCAGATAAAACATTTAAGTTTTTTGATAAACACGTGCCACCTTATGACCAATAATTATTTAAATCCAATAAAAACTGTTCAAGCCCCTAGGCACCAAATATTTAGACCCCGATACCTATGGTTGACTTTTGATCGAAAATGTCAGGTCAGTGTGTGATATGAATAATTGAAATTCAGTTCATGGAATGTCTATATGTTAAAAATGGGTAGAATCATACCAATACTTTCCGTAGCCTCCATATAATATAAAAATAATCCAACTTCCGGTTGATTTTATATCGCATAAATCGACCAATATGTGAGTTATCTCAAGGAAAATAAGAGAGTGTGTTTTATTTACAACAGTGTTTCTTTGTGCCTGGAATAACTAAAATTGGGCGAAAACTTGACCTAGCCCCATATAACAAATATCAGTATTTTCGAAATTCAGGGTGACTTTACTCTATATGATTGTTTTTTAGCATGTGTCATGTTAATAGTATATGGTATTGTGAAAAATAGATGAAATGTGGTCGATACTACTCCAACTGCCATATACTTCGTACAATAATTTTCATTTTTCTAACAAACCTTATGTGTTTGTGAGTATAGCAGTTATATAACAAATATATATATATATTATACACATTTATGTATGTATAGTATATATACGAAGCAATTGTTCAGAGATTGCAGGATTTCACAACTATAGCATACGGCTGTCATACAAACTGACCGTACTTAAAGTAAAGATATTTTATGTTATAAGAAATGCATCTGTAAAGTATATTGTTGCTAAAGTTCAGACGAAGGTTTGTTTGGAATAATACTATGTTACGAATAATTATATTTCTTTCATTAACAACATGCAATTTTTTTTTCTAATTTATTATGTATTTATTTAACAATAATCAACAAAATTCATATATATAAATATGTGTATCAGCTATCGAACAATATAAACTTTCTGTACATATCATCAAGTAGTTCAAAATCTGATTCATCTAGTGTGCTAAGCAATTTTGTGTAATGAGTTGATCCCCTCGTACTCAGTGCATCATCGAGGCAACAGCATTGAACCTAGCGCCAGTGACAGCATTATTAAGCTTTGTACATATTGACAATTCGGGGAACAATGGTTGTAATTTATAAACAAAACAATTAATATTCACTACGCCCACGACACTAATATTATTTCGAGCATACCTATAGCTATAAATAAACATGATCCTTCATTGTATTGTTGAGCTATTTCCATGTACATGCATCCTCACATAGTATAAAGGCCAATATCATTTGTTTATGTATATTCGATTATTCGCGCTTGTAGACATTAGCTTTTGTAACACAATTGTAAATATATATAGCATGCACATTGCATCCCATTGTTTTAGTCAGTGATGGCTGGCTACGTCAGTAATCAGTACAAAAAAATATCCGATCCACTAAAGTGATGGATGAGAATTTTTTTATTTTAGATTGGATGATAGTTTCTCAATTCAAAACGAAGGCACCCTTTTAACTTTTGACCGTTATTTTTTAAATTTAAATATTTTTTTTCACAGAGTAGAGAAAGTAAGTATGTGATTCCTTTCAATTCATTACCGAGTACTGATCAAAATTTAAATCTTTCGACCTAGAACGTCACTAATTTCAGTGGCGCTAATGTGCCATTGGCCAATGAATCTTCTTCTATACATAAATTCAAAATAGAACAACGCTGTTTACTTGTGTAATTTAGTGCATTCATCTGTATGTATGTATGGATTTTTATTACCAAGAGCAACGTGTTGCACACAGGGGTGTTCAACATTTGTTTGCAACGGCATAAAGAAAACAAGCAAATGTACGTACATCAAGTTATAAAATGAGGAATAATTTATCAGAGCCAAAATACTAACTGATTTGTTATTAATACTTCTGAAGACAAATTTTTTCAACCAAAGAGAAAAAATGTTAATTTTGGCTAGAATACATTTTACAAATTAAAAAGGTTTTCCACGCCAGAACATAATTTTTTCGTGTTCTATACATTTATATTATATATATCTTTCTGTTATCTTCCTCTTTTTCGGACAAGTCCATTCCAAGTTTCGCGAAAATATCTCGTTAAATAAAAAAGGTTTCCATAAAAAAACTTGATTTTGATCTTTCCGTTAGTAAGTCTTCTATATGCTATTGCTTACTGTATTTTCGTACATATTTAATAAGGTTTCCGACGTTTATGTTAGATGAAAACAAATGACAGACTTAACATGTTCAAATTCTAAAGAAATCTAAAATACCTATAAGACCAAAATGTCGATGTTGCCAATAGTTAAATAAGTATTTTGAGTATTTAGTGATCAATGCCATTAAATAAAAATTTTTAATTTTTTGTATTTTCTCTAATAATTTTTTTTATAATTCTCTTCAAAATTAGCCACGAAATTAATATTTGACTAAGAGTAGCACATTTTATATAACTACCATATAGCCATGCCCCTCTAATTATTTAGTAAATATTGGATATTCATACATCAGTTGCTAAATATACTCATTGATTCGTTTACTCAGAGTGAAGTTTATGAATTATTTAAAAACTTTTGTAAATAGTGATTTTAGGAAAATATCACTACCACACACCTCTTCATGACAGTGACATCCGTGCCAACTTTTTGTTTCATTCGAATAACGTTAATTTGTTAACGAGAACTTTTCAATTGCATTAGCAATCAACTCAATGAAAATACCTACTAAGACCTCAAGATATATCACTTTTTAATCAAACTTTCTAAATCACCTTGTGCTTCTATCGATCAAGTAAGCATGTTTCCATGAATTTCAGCCTTATTGTGTCATGTTCACTAAGGAGAGTGCTTCTACAGACAGTTTTTATATGGCCAAATGTCTGGAGTAATAAAAATGTTAGCTGCATCTAAATATTATCACCTTTAATGTTATATAATAATATTATATTTATATTTACTTTAATAATAATTATTATTATATTTTCCTTATATTTTCTCAGTTTCCTTATTTCTTATTTTAGCTTGTGTTAATTACCTAAATGTATCATTGTTATGCTGTGTGTAATATTTACATTAATAAATATGTGTTTCTGATTTATTAGTTCTCATGTTCAGTGAGAGGAAAAATAAACACAGGTGTTCAACATAAAACCAAAGTAATCAAAATACTATTTCCGATTATAATTATATTTGTATCTAAAGACACATGTTGCCCAAACAAAAGTGTTAGAAGACGCTAATAAAATTATTAGGCGTATTCAATTGAACTCACACCGGCCCCTAAACAAATTTTGGTAAATTATTGAACAATAAGTACGATATCACAATGAAGTGTAGTGCGTAGGTTTACTGTGGGTGAATGTGTGGTGCGGTAAGAACAATTTTGAACGGAATTCTTACTCTGTCTTGTGGGCGAAGTTAAGAATTTCATGCTAAGGGACTACTACACGTTCAATAAAAATAGCGATTCTGGATCCTGAATCGCGATGAATATATTGACATCCAGAAAATGTTTAAGCATTTTGAAAGCCGGATCTAAGCATTCAAAATTGATCACGCGATCCACAATACTTTGAATAAAAATTCACGAGATAAAGAAACAAAGTGTTGAAACAATTAAAAAAAGGATTTTATTGAAAATGTATTATTTATTAGTAAAAACTTTTACCTTTCCAAAGTTGTGGTAAATTCTTCAGAATTATTCCTAACACTTTTTGATCCCATGATTTCTTTGAGTTTTTGTCTTGAAAACCACTGACCCTTTTCCTCACCTTTCCTTCGAAATTTTATACAAAAAAAAATCGAATAAAAAGTAAACAAATGATATAACCAAACTATTTTCTAACATATTTCTTTCAAAACAAGATTAATTTCGAATATATTCTAACGCGATATTGAAAAGGTAGGATTTACTCGTCATCCATAAATAATCAATAATATAGTTCTCGGGAACTTATTACGATCATAACTGCGCTCACACAGCATAGGTTCACACATCGTAACAAAAGTAGGTTACGTGTTTTCAACGAGTTAAACTCAATACAATAACTCAAATATTTAATCACCATCCGATCAGTTTTATCAATTTTGAGTTTTTTATATTAATTAATTAAGCAATTACACGATCGCATTCTCACTACAAACGTTAAGTGAGATTTTTCAAATAACTAGGTAGTCTGGCAATACTCAAATTCAAATTAATTTCCCATGCCTTGTCTGTGTGCGTTCGACGCTTTCATGTGCAAATATTGTACTTTAAATTAACTTCGCTCAGGTCGTTGTCGATAGTCGGCTTATGGTCGCGTACAAATATATATGAGAGCTTCGAAATCAGCTTCAGCTGCAATACAATTTCATTTGATTTCCTTTCCTTTCCAATTTATTTCACAAATTTATAATTCCAATTAAAATTGTGCATATACCTCAGTTATTAAATATATAGAAATGTACATTTATTTCATTTAGACATATGCACGCATGGATAAATATTCAGGAATAAATTCGCTGGTAATTACTTTATATTTTTTTAATTTTTTATCATTTATAAATTGGTTAATTTTAATAGACAAATATCATAATTATCTAACAGCCAGGAATTTTTAAGTATATAAACCGCTTTTTGTATAAAAATGTTAGTAAATAAAATTCATAACGAAAATAAAATTAAATTACAGGAACAGTGCAGCCTTTTCGATATGAATGAGTTACATTCATTTTAATGCCCTCTTTCTGTACATAAGAATGTAAACCGTGCATTAGGTATTCGGGTATCAAAACTAGATTTCAAAGTATAATTAAATACTAAATATAATTATATAGTACTACCCATTACTATTAATTATGGTGAATATAGGTTTCCGCCTTTTGTACAGTGAACTATGAAAATGGAATATGATTTTTTATAATTTAAAAAATTTGCCAAATTTATGCAAGAATTTATTGTTTCAAAAGCACGGTTCAATAACAAAAGATTCTGTTAGTAAATAATAGCATGACAGTTATGACAAACTGCCACCTGCGCTCAAAAACTATGTTGTTTCAAGAGTTAAAAATATGATTCATTTTAGCGGGATTCTATAGATTCCTATCAAATTTATTTAAATTAGTTTGTAAAGATATAACATCATACATGTTTCCTCCGAATTTCAATAGTGCTTATTATTATATATAAGGAGCCAAAGCTGGATCCAAAATAAGAAATTTATATTTTAAGAGCTATTGGTGCGATTTCCAAAAATTTTGTAGTCTATTACGGTATTTATACTTAAATATTTTCTGTATAAAACCATTGTAACAAACATTTACGTCTATCAAAATAAAATTCACAAATTTTTGAAATCATCACACTTTTTCTTCTTCATCATCAAGGCTATATTCATCAACAAGTTGAACCCTCTGTGATAATAAATAATTATATTTTTAATAGCATCAATTCCGAAATTCGAATTCAAATTGATTTCTTTTACTTGTGATTTGGTGGTACAGAACAGTGATTTGATGATAACCGAATTATTCACTTTTTTATTTATTTATATTAAAAACTAAAATAAAAGTATACTTGCATATTAAAAACCATTCGATTTCAATTAGCACTGAAAATACAATATTTACCAGCAATAGTCACATACAGAACCATCTAATATTTAATTAAACACTACAATATTTTAAACACTCTTGATTACGATGTCAATCATATAAT